>JARQZK010004478.1:155000-174729 GCA_030704885.1 Cynegetis impunctata | reverse complement strand
TTAAACAGATCCCTCTAAAATTTCATCTCTCATTATCTCCGTAAACAAAAAGACTATAGGGCGAGCCACCCTTTCGTGGGACACCCCGGTATATATTACTATATATAATAATATATATATATATATATATATATATATATATATATATATATATATATATATATATATATATATATATATATATATATATATATATATATATATATATATATATATCTTACAACTGGTTCGAGAATGTCAGCGGATGGATCTTGTATCATTTGGACGCGCATATTAATTTTTAAATGGATTTTTTCAACATTACGCCATAGTGGCGACGATTTCAAGCAAGCGTTGAACTCATCAGCGTACATTTTTCGTTCATAAAAAAATACTTAAATCGCCATTGAAAAATAAAAGGGTGTAAATTAGTAGTAACAAGTGATTTTTGATGCCAAATAAAAAAAAATACAAAAATTTTTTGTCAAAAATATAGAATTTTTTGAAATATACTGTACTAGCTATTCAATCAATCAATCAATCAATCAAAATACGTTTATTCAAGATTTCTGGGGGGATGGGGTACATTTTTGTTATCTAGCTAAATATTTTATTGTGGGAAGTTATAAGGTTTTGCAACCTTCTTCAACCCTGGCTTTACTTAATTATTTCTCTAACATTTACAATATTAATAAAAATCCTAATTTTCCTATCGGGGAATGCGGCTGCGGCCGACTTTTTTGCTAATTACGTGCCATTCGGTCCGAGGTCAATATATCTTCAACTGACATTAGATGGTAAGGGAAACCACAGAAAAACCTTTACCACGCAACTGTACTGATATTCTTAACTTTATTATATATAATTTATAAAAATGCGTTTGACAATAGATACATTTGCTGACGTTCGCGCACTAACCGAACCGCACTCGGTTTTCGGAGCGGGATTGACTTTTCGCGCACTGTCGGACACCACTACTCGCACTTTCGGCACTACTCGCACTATCGGCGTTTCGCGCACTTTCGGCACTACGCGCACTTTTTCGGTGTTCAGCGGATTAGGAGATGTCCCTCTAGGTGTCGAGGACTTCATCAGGAGGGTCCTGAAGCACTTTGGAGGATTCTGGAAGGAGGGAAAGGAAACCTTTTCTTCGCCTTCTGCAGAGAACTCTTCGTCGACGGTGCCACGCGTCATGAGCGTCGATTGGGCTTCGATGTTGGACCGTGCAATGTACGGTTGGGCGTATCGAGCTTTGGAGATTTTGGAGGTGTTCGAAAATGGGGGGAATGTTTACGTGATCGTGTACTAGGTGTGACGGATAACGTCTGTCTAGACGGAAAATACTACGGGCAGATTGCTCTTTCGCAGCTCTCCAACTGTCGGACGTATCTGTGAGGTAGAGTCGAATAGAGTAACGATCTATATGCTACTACTGGTCTATGAACGTTTTATACGTGTTTAACAGAGTTTGAGGATTACATCCTCGCAATTCTGCTCTTAGAGCATATAGAATGTTAGATCTGTTTCGGACTTTTTTGAGTGTGTTTTGAAGATCGGATTTCCAATTGTTGTGTTGATTGAATGTGACTCCCAAGTAAATAATGTCCTCCTGCAGTTCGAGATTTTCACCCCATAACCTTAGTCGGACGTCGTTTTTGTTGAATTTACGTGTTCGAGTGTAATTTGGGTGATGGAAAAGTATTGTTTGTGTTTTACTTGGGTTAGGTGTTATTCTCCATTTGCTCGCCCACGTACTGATCCGGTCTATGTGGCCCTGCGCTATGCGGTTGCATAGTGTCGACGTCCTCGCCGTGGTCCATATCGCCGTGTCATCTGAAAAAGCGAAATCTGTGTATCTATATTTAAAGGATGGGGAATATCGTATGTGAAAATGAGATAAAGGAGAGGAGCGAGAATCGATCCTTGCGGAATTCCCGCTCGTGGAATAAATGGTTCGGAAAAGGAGTTTTGTACTTTTATTCTGATGCTGCGGTCGGAAAGATAAGAAACTAAAAGTTTTATCAGATGGAGGGGGAGATGGATATCCTGTAGCTTCCGAATCAGACCGGCATGCCAGACCTGATCGAACGCTCTCTTGATATCGAGAAAAGTAGCGAGAACGCAGTCACCAGTATTCAAAGCTTTAGTTACGTCGGTATGTAACTTCAAAAGAGGATCGGAAGTGCTACGGAAGGGCATGAAACCATGTTGAGTGTTTGGGATGATATTACGTGCATCGACAAAACCTCTGAGTCGCTGACAGATAATTCTTTCGAACACCTTACCAACGACATTCAGAAGAGATATCGGCCTGTAATTGTCTGGGGATGTATGATCTTTGAACGGTTTTGGAATAAGAACTGTCGTGGCCTCTTTCCACGCATGCGGGAAATAACACAGTTTGAGGCATCGGTTGAAGATTTTGGACATATATTCCATAGCCTCGGGAGGGACTTGTCGGAGAACGGCACGTGATATGCCGTCGCCTCCTGGAGCCGTGTTCTTGCCCCAATGAATGGCTTCCGCCACGACGTCAGGATCTATTGGGAAAGTGAGTGGATCACCTCCGTTCAATTGGATTTCAAAATTAATGTTTCTGATATTTTCTAAGTTATGTTCTAAATTTAAAAAAAGTTGATTATCAAAAAGTGGATTTTGAGGAATTTGGAAAATATTTTCTAGATGTTGTTTGAATAAATTTGATTTTCTAAAGGTTCTATTATAAATTGATTATCTGGAGTTTTTAAGGCAAGTATTTGAGTTTTTCTGGATCCTGAAAGAATTTTGAATTTACGCCAGAATTCTTTGCCGTTTCTGAAGTCAAGTTTCGACGTAGCGTCGGACCACTTTTCTTCTTTGAAACGGTTAGTTTCCCGGCGTATTGTTGCCGAAAGTCGATTATATTCGGTTTTAATAGCGGCGTCTCTTGTTCTAAGAAATAGACGATAGAGACGTCGTTTTTGTTTAATAATTTCCACTATGAACGGAGACAGGGGAGGGCGGTGAATGTTAATTGTTTTCTCTGGAGCAGAGGTGTTAAATGATTGTGTAATTAATTGAGTGAAATTAACAATAGTATTATCTAATTCATGAGTATTCAGAATTTCTGGCTGAACGGGAAGATTTTCTGTTATAAGATTACGGAACTGTTCCCAGTCCGTATTTTTAAAATCCCTGAATGTGATAAATGAAGGTTGTTGGATTGGGGGAGTAGACAAAGTAGAATTGACCAGAAGTGGAAGGGTGTCGGATGTTATCGTTTGTCCGATAAAACATGGATCCTCAAAATAGCGAATAAGATCAGGCGTAATCAGAATATGGTCGGTTATGGAAATACCGTTATAGTTAATAAATGTAGGATTTGAATTATAACACCTCCATAGATGAAATTCTATGAGGCATTCGGATAGTATACGACCATTTCTGTTCGTTGATGTATCGCCAAATTGAATATTACGGGCGTTGAGGTCTCCAAGCAGTACAGAGTTCGGGATTGTCGATATATATTGCAGAAAATCCGCCGGAAGATTATCGCCAGGGGGATGGTAGTAACTAAAAATAGTTACTGTTAAATTATTAAGGTGGAGCCTCGCGGCTACGCACTCTAAATGTGAAAACTCATTCGGAATTGTAAATTTAGTTGATGCAAAACAATTTTTAATGAGTAACGCGGTGCCACGTATGGCTTCGAGTAGACTATTGCGTTGAAATGTATTGTAATTTGAAAAAAAGAGAGATTGTTTCAACTTGGTTTCAGTTATTGAAAGGATGGATATATTGTGATTTAGGAGGAGTGCTTTAAGGAGATGGCGCTTGCGGCGTAGACCGCAAGCGTTAACAGTACCTATTGTGAAATCCATTTATTCGGGGATCGAAGAAATTGCGATCCCCGAATAAATTGATTTCACAATAGATACTGTTGTGAAATCCATTTATTCGATTTCACAACAGTACCTATTGTGAAATCCAAATATCAAAAATATAGAATTTTTTTATAGGAACACTTTTATCACCTAGCTGTTTGAAATATACTGTACTAGCTATTCTCATACCTACGAAATATATATGAAACATTCCATAAAAATCAGTGGAGCCGTTTCGGAGAAGTGCGAATACAAACACCGCTACACGAGATTCTTATAAGATATTATATATATATATATATATATATATATATATATATATATATATATATATATATATATATATATATATATATATATATATATATATATATATATAAATATATATATATATATATATATATATATATATATATAAATATATATATAAATACATATTCAAAAAGAACATAAAATTCTGAGGCGAAAATGTGGAGAATACTCTATGCCTAAGCCTAGCTGTTTCAGAGATATATGACATTTCATCGAAAATTTGACAGGTGCAACGGTTTACAAGAACCGGTAAACTTTCTTCCTGTAAAAGATACTCAATTGTTTCCTGTCACATGAAAAGAACACAAGAAGAACTACGTTCTACAACTGAAATTAATTCAATAATATCATACCAAGTGTTCCGTTTTTCGCGTTACATTTCGTCAACTTCAAACCGCGAAAACTTTTTTAGGTCAAATGGAACATTCTGTATTTTTTTTACGTCAAGTTGTGTAAATTGAATTCCTTTTTTTCTGATATAAGCATTCTGGGGGTGAAAGTTTCAACTTTTTGAAATATTTGTGATTTTATTAGAAATTCATGAATTGTTGTAATCATTTCATCAAAATAGACATGATTAGAAACAATCAGTCATTATCTTATGTCAAAACATGCCAGCACGTTTAAATTATACCAACGAGGACTTTTTAATTTGTTTATTGTTATAAAATAATAACAAGAACTTGCAGCCTATTCGTACTCGATATCCAGAAAAACGGAAAATAACACCAACACTGTAACATGCGTATCAATCGAATTGAAGATATGGTATGAACTAAAATAGCAGATATAAGATCAATTTAAAATATCATTTCATTTTAATTTAATAAATGCTCAAAATTCCGCCCTCGAACCTCGACACATTTTTCGCACCTTCGGATTAGTTCCTCATGGGTAGCTCTTCTAATTGAATCCTGTGATATGTTTTGAAAGGCATTTCTTACTCTCTGCATACAATCTTAAATGGTTGTTAATGGGCTCTCATAAACTTCATTTTTAATAGTTCCCCAAATAAAATAATACAGAACTGATAAATCGGGCGAGCGAGGAGGCCATAAGAAAGGTCCATTATTGACAATCCATTGATCATAAAAAATGTCTTGTAAATAATCATTAATTAAATATGCGTTATGTGGGGGAGCACCGTCGTGCTGATAAAAAATGTTCCTATATCCCAGAATGACTATTTCTATGTTTTCGTCATCAACAATAGGCTTTCTTCTTTGAATTTTTTCCTTGACAGAGCCATTATTTTCAAAATTTTCCATTATGCGTTTTACAGTGTTTGGTGACGGTTTTTGTCTCTCTGGATATCGAGTAGCAAATGTGCTGCAAGTTCTTGATATTACTTTATTACATTCTCCATAAATAATACACAAATTTAAAAAGTCTTCGTGGGTATAATTTAAACGTGCTGGCATTTTTTGACATAAGATAATTTCTGATTGTTTTCAATCATGACTATTTTGATGAAATGATTACAATTCATGAATTTCTAATAAAATCACAAATATTTTAAAAAGTTGAAACCTTAACCCCCACAATGCTAATATCTGAAAAAATGGAATTCAATTTTACACAACTTGACGTATAAAAATACAGGGTGTTCCATTTGACCTAAACAAGTTTTCGCGGTTTGACGAAATGTAACGCAAAAAACGGAACACTTGGTATGATATTATTGAATTAATTTCACTTGTAGAATGTAGTTCTTCTTGTGTTCTTTTCACGTGACAAGAAAAAATGAGTATCTTTTACAGGTAGAAAGTTATACTGGTTCTTGTAAACCGTTGCACCTGTCAAATTTTCTATAAAATGTCAAATATCTCTGAAACGGCTAGGTTTAGGCATAGGGTATTTCTCATTTTCGACTCAGAATTTTATGCTCTTTTCGAAAACCCTATAAAAAATATATAGGGTATTCCATTTAAAATAAGCAAGTTGGTATCGACTTTCGGTATGAGCGGAAGTGCTAGCTGTTTGTAATTATTTTGGTTGGATTGGCCATAGCGACATTAGTAATCATCTAAATTTTCAAAATTTTCTGATCCGTACTTTGTTCTATATCGATCGATTCAGTTCCCGGTGCGACACCCTGTATATATATATATATATATATATATATATATATATATATATATATATATAATATATATATTATATATATATATATATATATATATATATATATATATATATATATATATATATATATATATATATATATATATATATATATATATATATATATATATATATATATATAAGAGGAGGGTAGTTGCTGATTAGTTTAGACTAGACTAGTTTTATTGTAGGGACTGCAGCAATGTAAAAGGAAACTCTTTGAAGTTTTTCCAAGCTTTCGGAATCGTTTATTCCATCATCAGGGAGAATCTGTCGTGAGGATGATTACATAGATGTCGATAATACGATATAAGAAACATTGAAAATGATGCTATTTGTTAAAAAATTAGAAAAGTTGATACATTTTTGAAGTTATAATTAAATTTCTGAATGAAATGACAAATCGGTGTCACTCATTTTTTTATTTTCAAATTGAAGTTTGACATTATTTCGTTACGTTAAATTAATTTGATTTTGTGTTATTTTATATCAAGTGAAAGTAAAAAAGAATAAATTTCACTCAAATGGCTTATATCTGTTTTTTTATTGATGGATTTATTGTCTTGATAAATAAAGGCCATTTCTAAAAAAGATCTTTTTGAAAGATGTGATTCACTTGCTAGAACAGTTGTTGAAAGGTATCATCTGGTGGTCACAATCATTGACATGTTTAGCTAAAGCACATCTCTCAGGGTGTAATCTACTATCACTCTTATGAGAAGACTCAGATCTTTCAGTACCTTTTCTTGATACAAAACTTATACGGTCGGTTGATAACATAATATTGATTGATTGGTATAGAAAAGCATGCAGTTCAGGAAGGTATTTGAATTTCTTTTCTTATCACAAATTTTCGATGAACGTGAATTTGTTAAAACAAATGAAGAACAGAGTACTCAAAATTTCTGATATATCTTTTCATAACAAAAATTTGAATAAACTTCAAGAACTTTTCATACAAAATTCCTACCCACCATCTTTAGTCAAGAAAATTTTATTTAGCACATCCTTATCAGAAAATGAAATTATAGGACAAAATAACAGTTCTCATAATGAACTTGTTACAGATATGAGTCAAGTTTCAATTTTTTATGCCTCGTTACCTTATATAAAAGAAATGACACATAAACTGACCAGAATTTTTCAATCTTTTGAAAACATCAAAATTGCAAATAGAACAGTTATTTCAATGAGACAAATATATTCGAAAGTAAAAGACAAAATTCCTATTTTATCACTCACAAATATTGTTTGTAATATCCCTTGTCATGATTGTGATAAGAATTATATTGGCCAAACAAAAAGACTATTAAAAGACAGAATCACTTCTCATAAGAGTGATAGTAGATTACACCCTGAGAGATGTGCTTTAGCTAAACATGTCAATGATTGTGACCACCAGATGAACTACCTTTCAACAACTGTTCTAGCAAGAGAATCACATCTTTCAAAAAGATCTTTTTTAGAAATGGCCTTTATTTATCATGACAATAAATCCATCAATAAAAAAACAGATATAAGCCATTTGAGTGAAATTTATTCTTTTTTACTTTCACTTGATATAAAATAACACGAAATCAAATTAATTTAACGTAACGAAATAATGTCAAACTTCAATTTGAAAATAAAAAAATGAGTGACACCGATTTGTCATTTCGTTCAGAAATTTAATTATAACTTCAAAAATGTATCAACTTTTTTAATTTTTTAACAAATAGCATCATTTTCAATGTTTCTTATATCGTATTATCGACATCTATGTAATCATCCTCACGACAGATTCTCCCTGATGATGGAATAAACGATTCCGAAAGCTTGGAAAAACTTCAAAGAGTTTCCTTTCACATTGCTGCAGTCCCTACAATAAAACTAGTCTAGTATATATATATATATATATATATATATATATATATATATATATATATATATATATATATATATATATATATATATATATATATATATAATCTCGTACCAGGACATTTATTTGAAACTAATCAAACAAACCTCCTAGCGGAGCTGGTTATACGAGTTCACGAAACATCGAAATTCCTCCATATACCTAAGACGGTGTATGTTAGAAACATTAAGTTGTCTATCACAATCAATGGAAATGATAGACAGTCTGTTTCGACCTTATTAGGGGCTCATCAGTATCATCCATCCATCGAAAGTGATAACCAACCAAATATTTCTAACGGCCTTATATTTTCCATCAAGTGACTATATGGCATATAAATATGACACAGCGCCACCAGTCGGAAACAAATGAACCACATCTTACAGATAGATGAAAACATTTCGGCAACGTGAACTCGTATGTCCTGACACCCGAAGGTGGTTACTACATTCGCTAAGCAAGAGTAAAGTTGCCACATCAAATCGATGTAATGCAACATTTACACACCGCCAGTAACAGCGCTCCGATTTTATCCTTTAAACAGGCAGCAAATGAATAGAAAACAGAATTCTTCGTGTTATCGAAACACGTTCGTGGCAATAAAATCAAGTACTAGGACATTTATTTGAAACTAATCAAACAAACCTCCTAGCGGAGCTGGTTATATATATATATATATATATATATATATATATATATATATATATATATATATATATATATATATATATATATATATATATTCCAAGAGATATCAATTATTGGTATAACATGTTTATTTCAAACATTACATTTTAAAATTAAAATTCATTGGACGTTTCAATGGAGTTTCCATCTTCATCAGCAGAATGTTCGTCGGTAGTTGTCACAACTACCGACGAACATTTTTATATTTATTTCATCAATAATCATTTTTCAACTCAAATCAATAAAATCATCAACTATTCATATTACTTAATTTCTAGATCCTAACCTCAATGTAAAACGAGAGGACTTGCCCGTATTTGGGACAAAATAACATTATTTGATAATCAACTTTAAAATAAACTGTATGTGTGAAAACATGAGCACAAATATTTGTTCATTGCACTATATTATGGAAAATTAATAAAATAAAAAGAACGCATTGCGAGTGAAACATAACGTTGCATAATTGAAAGCCTATCCAATGATTTTAGAAGTTGTCTTTTAAATACTCTATCACTATTACCCTGAAATGAGGTGAAGTCCCATCATGTTGAAAGTACATGCCTCCAACATCAAAATCTTCATCATTTAGCAGTATAGGTAAAATATTTTGCATGAATTCGAAATACACATAACCCGTTAGTGGATGTGGAAGGATATGGGGCTCAACTTATAAGTTGATAAAAACACCACACCAAACATTGAAAGAGAACTTTTTTATGAATTCATTTGTTTTATAGCGAATGTATTTTGTTCCGCTTATGGGAATTTCTTAAATAATATTAGTAAATATCTTATATAATATTTAGCATCTTTGATGCTAAATAAACACCTGTTACCATATTATTTTGTAGTGTCGATCTACTAAAATCCAATCAAGCTATTTCATCTCCCGCTTAACTTCCTATGAATGGTATGTAGTTATTTTTTCAATCCTCGCTATACGATAGACTGGGGAGCATAAATGCCATGACATATTCTCTAAAGTAACTAAACACATTAGAAAAGGTCCAGTCATTTGGTAACCGCCAGCCAGAAAACCGATGTGTGTATTCTCTTCAGGAGGTGCAGAGACTATCTAGATTGCTGAAGCGTTATTATTATCTAAATCAAAATTATATAGGCATTTTTGTTATTTAATTTTTAAATGTAGCTCACTGAAAAAATATTCTGCTCATTTTTTCACACAAAGAGATTATTTGATAGTTAGTCATTGATAATATCATTTTGTCTCAGATACGGACCTGTCCTCACGTTTTATATTGAGGTTAGGATCCAGAAATTAATAGAATATGAAATAGTTGACGGTTTTATTGATTAAAGCTGAAAAATCATCATTGAGGAACATTTTTTTTTCAATATTATTTTGCGTTATTTTGGAAACCACTTGATTTGACTGAAGTCAATTTATTATAGAACATACATACCAAGTATTACAAAAATATATAGGTTGGTTCGTTATGATTTATTGAAAAAATTAGCCAATTCAATAAATCACCCTGTATCTTGGCTATAAAGAACGATAGACCCATGAAATATTGGTTTTTCAGAATCAACTCGATGCTCCATCTACCCTTACTCTATGTGCGTCTCACAATGAATCACCCTGTATATATATATATATATATATATATATATATATGTATATATATATATATATATATATATATATATATATATATATATATATATATGTATTATATATATATATATATATATATATATATATATATATATATATATATCGGGTGTTCCCGGAAGGTGGCTCGCCCCTATAACTTTTATGCTTTCGGAGATAATAGAATATAATCTGTTTAATGCATCAAACTGCATTTTTTGACAAGTTATTCAACTTCATGCAAATTTCGGATTCACCGGAAGTGAAATACATTTTCGATTTTTAAATGGAACTCCTGGTATATTTTCAGTTTTTCGTCTCCATATGACAATTATTTTAACTCGAGGGACTTACAGTTTAACGCCGGTTCTGAACGGCCAATGGGTTTGTGAACTATGTACATTACCCAACATTTTAATTATATATATAGAACCACTAAATTCCGGACATACACAACACCCAAGAGCAAGGTGGGACTCGAACCCACAATCCTCGGTGTACAAACGGTACAAGGCGGTACACCTTACCGCTGGTCTACCGAGGCCTCCATATGACATTTAAAATACAGCCATGTATCATTTGTTACTAGTCGTAACCGTTTTTTACTTTTTTTCCGAAATGAATTTTTATTCAAAAGGCTATGGATACATTTAAATAACTAATTTCAGTTCTTAAAACTTAATAAAGTGCGGTATCAAAGCAGTCGTAATAAAATGCTTTTTTTTTCTAGCCCGACGAGCCATCATGTTGCCTTTTGATAAGAATAGTAATAAAAATTTTAAAATTAACGTCCCATAGATGAAACAGTTTGATCGATAACACGAAAGTTGTATTTTTACAAACATTTTAGGAATGAATTTAGTTATTTGAACTCATATCCTCATCCCTCTGGAATGAAAAATTATTTCGAAAAAAAAACAAAAAATTTATAGCACCTTCCGTGGACATCCAATATATATATATATATATATATATATATATATATATATATATATATATATATATATATATATATATATATATATATATATATATATATATATATATATATATATATATATATATATATATATATTATATATAAATATCTCAAGAATATCTGTCATGTGACTGCCTAAATATGGAAATACCTATTTAGAATTACCAATCAAAGCGCTCAAGGTACCCCATACTGAGTTAATTGCAAGATAAGCGAAAGCATGTTCTATGTACTTACTCTGGCATACCTCTCTAGGCACAATGTTAATTAATAAATTTTAAATTGACTAACTAGTGTTTCTTAAATAGGTGAGTTATTCACTTGCGAATTTGAAACCAGCATTCCAAATGCAGCAAACATGATTTAAAGTCTCACATATAATTTATACTCTCAGTTCCAAATATCACTGTAAAATGTAGTCGGTTCTAGTGAATCCTGGAAGAATTTCAAATATTCCACATTCTTTTTCGTTTTGAAGTGGGAAAACACTGTTGCGCGAGAGTTTTTGTAATTTATTGACACTGGCCTGCAAAGTTTATTTTAATTCTTTTTTGTGTACCCAACTTTGCTCGCAGTCAATGGAGAGAAGAGTTTTTCATTTACTCAAGTGTGAAATAGATGGTTTCTGGACACTCTACAGGGATGAGATATTTTTAGACACTTAGCAAGATTCGTATATGTTTATTTTCACGAGATAGCTTGGTATTTAATTTGGTAATGATGAAATTAAATTCAGAATATTTAAGAGAAGTTCACCTTGTTCATCTTATTTGGTGGATATGCTCCTTACTTAATGATAATATATATTAACTATAAAAGAGAAACAATTTGTTTTATTTTCCATCACTATTTTTATTTCTGGAAATGTGTGACCCGAATATAAAAAGTGTTTTGCAACATTTTAGTTTTCTTTATTTGATGTGAAGGAATGTTGATGTTCTATAAAACTAGTGCCAAAATTTCTGCCTGTTTGCCCTATGAAACAATATTACTATACTCATTACAACTAAGCTTATAAACTCCTGATTTTTCATTATGTGTTTTTCCTCTTTAAAATAAAAAACTGATTAAGCAGAGGTTTTTTTGTGAAGCTTGGAAGACGAATTTTATATTATTTTTGTAGTGTATGTTACGGAATTCAGTATAAATTGAACCAAAATAAGCTAGTAATATATTTGTTTGTGTGATTTGATATATGTGTATATTTCGTAAAGTGTTCGTTGATTTTGTTCTTTATTTATTGAAGAATTTATAGTAGCATTATCGTAAACGTCATTCCTTGCTAGTTGTTCTATTTTGTCGATTTCTGTATTTCGCTTATCAAGTGGACGAGGGAAAGCTCTATGTATAGATTGCTGGTAATTTATGTGAACTGGGGTAAATCGAATACTTTGAAATGGTACTATCTGTGTCACCTTAATTAGAATTCAAAAATCGATATAATACAGAATACAGATTTTCATTACTCCCTCGATTCTGCAAATATTTAGGCTGACTTTATTGCAATATTTTGTTTGATAAATATCTCACATGCAAAATGTAATAGCTTCTTTCAATAATGCTAAATATTCATTTAAAATATTTTGTGATTAATAAATTGCACACCAGATACCTTAGCAGAAAATACTTGAGTTTCACATTAAAAAAAAATATTTAATAACACAGAATTTAATATTTGTGAAGCTTCAGAAATTCATTGAACGAATTAATCATATATTGTTTCAAAGGTATTCACTAATCTTTACTTTTTGTTTGAAAGTTATACCCGAAAAAGTAATTCTAAATTAGTTTGAGAGGAATAATAAAGACTCAGTAAGGTCATAGTGAATTCATAGTCCAGATTATTGTTAAACCTACCCATATAAGATAAATTTCAGTATGAAACTACTAACACCTTCGCTGTTTTTTCTTCTTTTCAACATCGGTAAGATATGCTTCAATTTATTTAATAGCTTGCCTTCAAGGGTTTGATGATGTGCTAACAACGTCTAAATTATAGTACTGCACAGTGTGATTACCGTTGACTAGGCGATTTATGAAATTGAGGCAACAACACAAATTTTCGTGATTTCGTATTCACTTTTTTATATGTTATAAGCCAATTTAGGCCCAAAACCACATAATTTCTCCGTATTTTGGAATATTTCGCAGTAATATATAGCAAATCTGAGAAAATTTTTTCTCCGAAAATGTTTATTATGTTACCATATATCATTATTAGGCCAATGGTTTATTGTTTGTGAACGACAAAAAAAAATTTACTTCTTCTTCCATCTCTATTTTAGGCGAGTCGCCTGTTCTAACTTCGTTACCATGCCTATTCAGGTCTCAAATTGTCACTCCATCTCTTTCTAGGTTTGTCTATGCTTCTGTGACATAAGAGTGATTTTTCGCGTGATATTTTTACGATTCTTCTGTTGTCCATTCGGTTGTGTTAAAAAAAAAAAGGAAACACACGTGTTTCATTCCTCCCTGAAGTATGTGTCAGGGAGGCGGGCAGCTTGAGTTTGGGATTAACTCCTTCAGCCAGATCAGAGGATACACTTGTATGTACAAGTGCATTAAGGATAGGTGAGACGGGATATTTATGGAACATAGGAAGTGTGGGTAGGGTTCAGAGGATTAATACTGGCCCAGCATTCGCCTTGTAAGTTTGCAAGCAGTGGCTTACATTACCATGAGGAAACCTCTGAAAAAAACTCATGGCAGACCAGTCGGCCCGGGGTTTGAACCCGAGACCTCCCAAATACTAGCCAGCGTACGCTAAGTACTTGACTAACTAGCTTACCTGGCGTAGGGGTTACCGTGATCAACAAGGCGGTTCCCCCGGAGTGAGGCCTTTTCATTGTTGTGTTGGTTTTATTCATTTTTTCTACCCAGTAGCTAGCAATTCACACCCTCCGCCCCGCACGTTCTCCTAATACTCTCGTTCCGTTCTCTGTCCAGCAGTATTTTTCCGGCAATCCTTCGAAGTATTTTCATTTCGGTTGTCTTCAAACTTCCGCCTGGTTTTTGCTGTTTCGGGTCTAGTTTAGACTGTGTACGCCAATATAGGTCTAATTGTAGCTTTATATAATCTGGACTTCGTTTTTGTTCTCATGTATTCATTTCGCCAGATTGTGTTATTGATACATGCTGCTATTCTAGCCGCTTTGTTGGTCTGCTCCCGTACTTCTGCCTCAACGTCCCCGTATCCGGATATTTCCAGTCCTAGGTACTTGACTTTCGCTTCTTGGTGGATGATTTTTCCATCTACAGCCAGCTTGCATCTTAACGGGATTTTTGATATTGTCATGCATTTTGTTTTACCGGTAGATATGTTCATATTGAGCGATTTTGCCGTTCGGCTAAATACTTGTAATAGTTTTTTTACATCATCTTCACTCTCTGCGATCAAGACTACGTCTTTAGCGTAGACCAATATTTTAGTCTCCCTGTCACCCATTCTGTAGCCTCTCAGCTTGAGTATTTTTTTGATTATTTCATCCATGACAATATTAAAAAGAAGCGGACTTAACGAGTCTCCCTGCTTAATGCCCTTCTCGATCAGTTTTAATAAGGTTATGAGGGACTTGTCTGTCATAAAGGTGTATAATAAATCTCAATTTTACGCGATCGAATGCCTTTTGAAGATCTATAAAACATAGATATGCAGGTTTGTTATATTCGATCGACTTTTCCATTATCTGTCTCATGACAAATACTACATCGGTACACGATCTTCCTGTTCTAAATCCCTGTTGTTCATCTGAAAGAGTAATCGTACTATTGATTATGTTCGTTATTATTTTTGTTGTTAGTTTTAGGGTGGTGTTCAGTAGATTTATGCTTCTGTAATTTGATGAGATTTTCTTATCGCCTTTCTGGAACATGAGGATTGTGATTCTTGATCGCCATTCTTCCGGGATTTTATGGAGGAAAAATATCTTGCGGATTAGAATAACGAGTTGTTGTCCATTTCCTTAAACTTGTTTAAATTCGGGTGCCTAAAACTTCCTCAACAGTTTCCTTGATATTCTTCTTCAATTTCTCCCAACAAATATTTACATCTTCCCATTCTTGTATTGGGTTTATATTGATTTTTTCCTTCAATATGTATTCTACATTTTCGATCAGTTATATTTCAGTGCTATCTAGAAATATTTATAACTGTACATACTATATGTAGTTGCTGGTTAATGTGAAAATTATAAATGAATGTTTATATTTAGATCCGCATAATTTTTTCAATTTCGCAGGATATATTCTATTTTTTTTTCGAGATTCATTTCAGTAATCGTGAATTTGTACGACAAAGACTTCATTATCAAATTACATTATATAATGGACATAGTTTTTCTTCATACAGTTGTTTAATTCCAGAACCAAACAGTTTGAATAATTTTTGGTATACGAAAGCCATCATTAAAAAATGTGATAGACAACTTTTTATAGAAAAATAAAAAAGGAACATTTCGTAGGATATTTAAGGGCATCTTCACACGCAGAAAAACATAGTACTGAACAAACAGAATATAGGTATATAACTTCAACAGGATGGAACTGAGCGACTTTATGAACGAGTTTTTAGTCAATGATTAGTTCAATGATTTCCAAGCTCGTTTCAAGGCATTAGATTGGTAGAATTGATTTTATAGAACTATTGGCAACATCTCCAGATCTCTCACCATTTCCTTTTTCATGTGGGAAAAATTTGTAGATAACTTACCAGGGAAAACTATAGAATAACGTATGCATTTCCAACAGCTTTCATAAATAAACTTCTGGATAGTTTCGTGAATCATAGTCCAGTTAATTTGTTTCAGAAGCTGATCTAAATCGATAGAATATATTTTTGTTCACATGCCTGGATTGCTACTATTTTGGGCTTTAATTCAATATATCAGAAGGTGAAATGACTTGGAAATAGGCAAATAACGTTCTGAAACTATCTCTCTCTCTTACTCTAAATTAATTGTTTTACTTTCGTTACGTGTATTCAGAACATATTTTTATAATTGTTTTGAAGAAAGCAATGTTTGTATCTGACATCAGCTAAATATCATCGACTTTCGAAAGAAATCGACCACAATGTCAGCCATAGTATGAGGTCAGATTAATGAGTTTTCATCAAGAACGTTCTCCCAAATATGAACTTAGGCTTTAACGAAAATATCTAAATATCAAATATAATGAAAATGTCGAATGCACTACTTATATTTCTATTCAAATATTTTTGAAAGATATGAATATGAATACATATATATATATATATATATATATATATATATATATATATATATATATATATATATATATATATATAATATATATATATATATATAAATATATATATATATATATATATATATATATATATAAATATATATATATATATATATATATATATATATATATATATATATATATATATATATATTATTTTCCTATTAGAAACGCTTGCGAAGAGCGAGATCCTATAACGCTTCTCAAACGCCCCGAGATGATTTCAACAAATGACAGTTTATGCTGGCTTTAAGTATTTAGTTATAGAAATCACATTCGAGGGTAGAGTGTTTCATAGGTTTGAGCTCCGGATTAGAAACACCTTTTGGTAGACCGATATTCTCTAGTTTGGGATATGCACGGCAAATTGGCGTGTATTATCTGCATATCTTTTTTAACTAGATAATTATGCTTCAGGTGGAGTGATGGAACAATGGTTGTAGAACACCTATCGTGATAATATTATGTAAAAGGAACACTAGTCGGCAACTTTCCTCCTATATTCGAATGACGGAACGTTAGTGGTCACTGATCGGTCGTTTATTAGCCTCACTCTTTTCAGAATAGTGTCAAGCAGATGCATTTAAATATTGGGTTGTCACTTTCGATGGATGGATGATACTAATGAGCCCCAATAAGGGCGAAACAGTCTGTCTATCAATTTCCATCGATTTTGATAAACAAATTAACATTAACAAGGTAGATGTAGATATTTCGATGCTTTGTGACTCTTATAACCAGCTCCGCTAGGAGGTTTGCTTGATAAGTTTCAAATAAATCTCCTAGTTCCACTTAATTTTATACTACGGTACGTGTCTCGATAACACGAATATTCTTATAATAATAATAATATATATATATATATATATATATATATATATATATATATATATATATATATATATATATTTATATATATATATATATATATATATATATATATATATATATATATATATATATATATATATATATATATATATATATATATTTATATTTATATATATATATATATATATATATATATATATATATAATATATATATAATTATATAAATATATATATATATATATATATATAATATATATATATATATATATATATATATATATTATTATTATAAGAATTCTTCGTGTTATCGAGACACGTACCGTAGTATAAAATTAAGTGGAACTAGGAGATTTATTTGAAACTTATCAAGCAAACCTCCTAGCGGAGCTGGTTATAAGAGTCACAAAGCATCGAAATATCTACATCTACCTTGTTAATGTTAATTTGTTTATCAAAATCGATGGAAATTGATAGACAGACTGTTTCGCCCTTATTGGGGCTCATTAGTATCATCCATCCATCGAAAGTGACAACCCAATATTTAAATGCATCTGCTTGACACTATTCTGAAAAGAGTGAGGCTAATAAACGACCGATCAGTGACCACTAACGTTCCGTCATTCGAATATAGGAGGAAAGTTGCCGACTAGTGTCCCTTTTACATAATATTATCACGATAGGTGTTCTACAACCATTGTTCCATCACTCCACCTGAAGCATAATTATCTAGTTAAAAAAGATATGCAGATAATACACGCCAATTTGCCGTGCATATCCCAAACTAGAGAATATCGGTCTACCAAAAGGTGTTTCTAATCCGGAGCTCAAACCTATGAAACACTCTACCCTCGAATGTGATTTCTATAACTAAATACTTAAAGCCAGCATAAACTGTCATTTGTTGAAATCATCTCAGGGCGTTTGAGAAGCATTATAGGATCTCGCTCTTCGCAAGCGTTTCTAATAGGAAAATAATATATATATATATATATATATATATATATATATATATATATATATATATATATATATATATGTATATATATATATATATATATATATATATATATATTTATATATAAATGTATATATCATATATATATATATATATATATATACATATATATATATATATATATGTATTCATATTCATATCTTTCAAAAATATTTGAATAGAAATATAAGTAGTGCATTCGACATTTTCATTATATTTGATATTTAGATATTTTCGTTAAAGCCTAAGTTCATATTTGGGAAAACGTTCTTGATGAAAACTCATTAATCTGACCTCATACTATGGCTGACATTGTGGTCGATTTCTTTCGAAAGTCGATGATATTTAGCTGATGTCAGATACAAACATTGCTTTCTTCAAAACAATTATAAAAATATGTTCTGAATACACGTAACGAAAGTAAAACAATTAATTTAGAGTAAGAGAGAGATAGTTTCAGAACGTTATTTGCCTATTTCCAAGTCATTTCACCTTCTGATATATTGAATTAAAGCCCAAAATAGTAGCAATCCAGGCATGTGAACAAAAATATATTCTATCGATTCAGATCAGCTTCTGAAACAAATTAACTGGACTATGATTCACGAAACTATCCAGAAGTTTATTTATGAAAGCTGTTGGAAATGCATACGTTATTCTATAGTTTTCCCTGGTAAGTTATCTAAAAATATTTTCAATTTTTCCCACATGAAAGTGGAAATGGTGAGAGATCTGGAGATGTTGCCAATAGTTCTATAAAATCAATTCTACCAATCTAATGCCTTGAAACGAGCTTGGAAATCATTGAACTAATCATTGACTAAAAACTCGTTCATAAAGTCGCTCAGTTCCATCCTGTTGAAGTTATATACCTATATTCTGTTTGTTCAGTACTATGTTTTTCTGCGTGTGAAGATGCCCTTAAGTATCCTACGAAATGTTCCTTTTTTATTTTTCTATAAAAAGTTGTCTATCACATTTTTTAATGATGGCTTTCGTATACCAAAAATTATTCAAACTTTTTGGTTCTGGAATTAAACGACTGTATGAAGAAAAACTATGTCCATTATATAGTATGTAATTTGATAATGAAGTCTTTGTCGTACAAATTCACGATTACTGAAATGAATCTCGAAAAAAAAATAGAATATATCCTGCGAAATTGAAAAAATTATG
>JARQZK010004478.1:100000-147500 GCA_030704885.1 Cynegetis impunctata | reverse complement strand
AATAATTTGAGCCATCTACGAATAAAGGATATTTTGACGCTATGCACAGAAGGATTATGACTCATAAGGTGAAAGTAATGAGTTTTATCTACTCCTATTGAATAATATATTCATTATTCAACTGCGTTTTAGCAATTAATAGTATATATTACCAAACAGCGTGAGTAATAATAACTCACTGCTATAACTCACTATATAGTCTACTAAGATCCCAAGTAAGATCGACCGTCACTCATCTGCTAATGTCACTTGAATAATTCTGACGTTTTCAAATTAAGTTAATACTATACCTAATTATTGTGAATTTTTATTTGTATCTTGGTATTTATTGTTATAGTCGTAAATAAAGTATAGTATTCAACTTGCGGTAATGGTCATAACTCACTTGATGAATTACAGCACTCGCTTGCAGCTCGTGCTGCAAACTTCATCTGCGTGAGTTATGACCTACATTACCGCTCGTTGAATAATTTAGGTACTATTAATCCTGACTGTAGCTGAAATGACAGAAGAATTTATAAATTTCAATTAATATTATGTGACGTACTTGACAATTCATATACATTTAATATTGCAATTCGACAGTTCATTAGGAATGTAACATATACAGAAGAATAAAACTACAAAACACTTAAAATAAAAATTTTAAATGATAAATAGACTTCAGAGCAGTAAACCTACATTATGATTAGCTACCTAAGCTTCTCTAAAATTCTTATGATAGTAATGTTATAATATCAAAATATTGAGACGCTCAAATAATAGGATGATCGGAATAGATCTCTAGGAAATTGTTGAGCACTCAGAGTAAGTAAACTTTCAAAACATATAATGGCAATCTAAAACTTATGAGAATTGCATCCTAGCTTATATTAAACTTTCGCAGAAGTAACCGAGTAAAATTAATTTGTTTCTATTTTATTTGTTCAATATATTTTAATAAAGAATATTTTTATCAACAAGCAACCTGTATCACTTTTGGTAGAAGAATGATTTCGAATTGCCCCTCATGAACAATATTGTTGATTAATCTGTCACTAAGTTTGCTTTAGATAATATATATGTGTATATATATATATATATATATATATATACACATATATATTATCTAAAGCAAACTTAGTGACAGATCAATCAACAATATTGTTCATGAGGGGCAATTCGAAATATATATATATATATATATATATATATATATATATATATATATATATATATATATATATATATATATATGAAAAACTTGGTTCACGGAATGAACCGCATAAAAGATTTGAAAAATCTCGACGTTTCGGCTCCTTTTGCGAAGCCATCTTCAGGAGAATTAGAAGGGAAATAATTCAGACTCGTGGCCTCAATCTGCCTACTCCACGAATCGAATTAGAAGGAATCGGAAACAATACGATTGCGTGGTCTCAACCTGCCTACTCCACTAACCGTACTGCTTCCTGTCAACTCTAAAGTCTCAATAAAAAATAAAAAACGCGTGAGCAGCTAAGCTCCGTCATAAGGTCGTACTTTTTTACTTATAAATTTCCAATCCTCACTGTTGACTTTCGATAAACCAATACAGTGAAGTACTATATTTTTTTCGGAGGAAACACGACTGAATACTACGTGAGAAGGAAAAGCTTGATCTCTTGGGCCGTATTTACCCTAATCTTTGTTTTTTTTCATATGCAAATTTTCAACCCACTAAGTCAAATTGAAGGAAAGGTGTAGATGAACAAAACCTTATAGTCAAGAAGAAAAACATTGAATCTTCATTTTAAAATGTGGGCCATTGAGGAAAATAATTGAAACTTCAGAAGAATACTTCATTAACTCAATGTACGTAGGAAATTTCAGCCCTCTTACTCAATCTGTAGGAACAAAAACAAGAAATATCGATATAAAAACGTTTACAGGAAAAAGTTAATTTCTCCGAAAGGCACTCCTTTAACATCAACTGAATCTACATACAAATTTTCAACCCTCTTAATGAATTAGGATAGTTTGAGGGTGTACAATTCCTTCAACAATAGGTTTTTTAGTTCCAGGCACTAAGCAAAAGTCCTAAAAGGATGAATTTCGGGTATTTTGATCATAATGAAATAAACTTCCGATTGTTCCTTCTTGACACTCAGTTCTCCAATGTTTGAGGATGCATAAACTTTGACTTGGGTAATTTTGATAGATTTGTTCTACCTCAAGACAGTCACAGCTACCACACTTCAGCTGAAAGAGGCAGCTGGAGATGCCAAAATGTACCCAGAAAATCAAAAAAACCTTCAAAATCGTGACCAAGGGGGCATAAAACAGAATAAAAAACTTTTCCCTGTCTTACTATTGACTTATGCTTTCACAAAAAAACGATCAATTATGATTATTTTAATATGTACAATCACGCATTTGATATCATTTGATTTTATTACTTCAGGTTTAAAACTATGAGATTCGTTATTTACTTTGTGTTTTCTATCCTCGATAAGACCTAAGAAGAATTGAAATAATAATAAAAAGAATTGTTGCCTGATGACACAGGTCAAGGCCATTTAGGCAATTTGCCAATTGATATAAAAAAAAATATCAGTCGTTGACGTTGACGTTATGAGGAAACATGTCGAACAGTAGGTATGCGTTCCATAATGTCGAAATTATATACAGTACACAACGTCAATATCTTATGTGATCAGCGCTTTGCTTGCATTATAAATTCGAATTATAAATATTGAAAAAGAATCCTTTTTATCCTCATTCATTCAATTAAAGTTAAAGCAAACTCTTTGAATTTTTAATGCATTTAACTATATCTATGTAATAAATAATCTCATATTAAACTAGCGTACTCTATCTGATTTATTATCAATAGAAAACATCGATAGGAGAAACGTTTACTTTGAAATTACCCAGAAATATGTTAAATTATCTGAGATTGATAGTCACGTTTCAAGAAATAATCGGAAAGATAAGCTCGGCTTATCAGAATATAGAAGAAGTTTAAATGTACTTTCTTTGTCATTTACCTGATGTTATGCTTCTCGAAAGAGGAATCAAAGTTGTTTAGAAATATGTCAACAGAATGTCACATTTTCCGATATTCAATGAAACCATGTATTTTTTTGTATAGAAACAAGCGTATACCATTACGAAATCGTGTTACCTACATAGACATTTTACTTTGAGAGTTATGAGTTTTTGCAATGAACAGAAAACTTTACACATAGAATATTTGTTTTGAAAATTCCATGAATTCCATGAAATTGAACGCCAAGTGTGAGAATAATTATAGAAGAATTATTGAAGCTAAATGACCGACAGGATAAGGAAACTAGAAATTTATTAATATTTTACAAGTCACATATTTAACAAAACACTAAAATATTTAGAAGAAAATGCTGTAATCATACTAGGTCTCTTTACTGTAATGAGTGCATTAATATTTTGATATTATATTTCCGAAAAATCGACTGACATAACCGTTTTCCCGTTGATGAATGATTGTATAGGTATATTGAAATTTCTGGTTTCATTTTCTGGTTGAATTTGTTTGATTCTTGATGTTTGATGGCCTTCCTACACACATACATATATATATATATATATATATATATATATATATATATATATATATATATATATATATATATATATATATATATATATATGTATGTGTGTAGGAAGGCCATCAAACATCAAGAATCAAACAAATTCAACCAGAAAATGAAACCAGAAATTTCAATATACCTATACAATCATTCATCAACGGGAAAACGGTTATGTCAGTCGATTTTTCGGAAATATAATATCAAAATATTAATGCACTCATTACAGTAAAGAGACCTAGTATGATTACAGCATTTTCTTCTAAATATTTTAGTGTTTTGTTAAATATGTGACTTGTAAAATATTAATAAATTTCTAGTTTCCTTATCCTGTCGGTCATTTAGCTTCAATAATTCTTCTATAATTATTCTCACACTTGGCGTTCAATTTCATGGAATTCATGGAATTTTCAAAACAAATATTCTATGTGTAAAGTTTTCTGTTCATTGCAAAAACTCATAACTCTCAAAGTAAAATGTCTATGTAGGTAACACGATTTCGTAATGGTATACGCTTGTTTCTATACAAAAAAATACATGGTTTCATTGAATATCGGAAAATGTGACATTCTGTTGACATATTTCTAAACAACTTTGATTCCTCTTTCGAGAAGCATAACATCAGGTAAATGACAAAGAAAGTACATTTAAACTTCTTCTATATTCTGATAAGCCGAGCTTATCTTTCCGATTATTCTTGAAACGTGACTATCAATCTCAGATAATTTAACATATTTCTGGTAATTTCAAAGTAAACGTTTCTCCGATCGATGTTTTCTATTGATAATAAATAAGATAGAGTACGCTAGTTTAATATGAGATTATTTATTACATAGATATAGTTAAATGCATTAAAAATTCAAAGAGTTTGCTTTAACTTTAATTGAATGAATGAGGATAAAAAGGATTCTTTTTCAATATTTATAATTCGAATTTATAATCCAAGCAAAGCGCTGATCACATAAGATATTGACGTTGTGTACTGTATATAATTTCGACATTATGGAACGCATACCTACTGTTCGACATGTTTCCTCATAACGTCAACGTCAACGACTGATATTTTTTTTATATCAATTGGCAAATTGCCTAAATGGCCTTGACCTGTGTCATCAGGCAACAATTCTTTTTATTATTATTTCAATTCTTCTTAGGTCTTATCGAGGATAGAAAACACAAAGTAAATAACGAATCTCATAGTTTTAAACCTGAAGTAATAAAATCAAATGATATCAAATGCGTGATTGTACATATTAAAATAATCATAATTGATCGTTTTTTTGTGAAAGCATAAGTCAATAGTAAGACAGGGAAAAGTTTTTTATTCTGTTTTATGCCCCCTTGGTCACGATTTTGAAGGTTTTTTTGATTTTCTGGGTACATTTTGGCATCTCCAGCTGCCTCTTTCAGCTGAAGTGTGGTAGCTGTGACTGTCTTGAGGTAGAACAAATCTATCAAAATTACCCAAGTCAAAGTTTATGCATCCTCAAACATTGGAGAACTGAGTGTCAAGAAGGAACAATCGGAAGTTTATTTCATTATGATCAAAATACCCGAAATTCATCCTTTTAGGACTTTTGCTTAGTGCCTGGAACTAAAAACCTATTGTTGAAGGAATTGTACACCCTCAAACTATCCTAATTCATTAAGAGGGTTGAAAATTTGTATGTAGATTCAGTTGATGTTAAAGGAGTGCCTTTCGGAGAAATTAACTTTTTCCTGTAAACGTTTTTATATCGATATTTCTTGTTTTTGTTCCTACAGATTGAGTAAGAGGGCTGAAATTTCCTACGTACATTGAGTTAATGAAGTATTCTTCTGAAGTTTCAATTATTTTCCTCAATGGCCCACATTTTAAAATGAAGATTCAATGTTTTTCTTCTTGACTATAAGGTTTTGTTCATCTACACCTTTCCTTCAATTTGACTTAGTGGGTTGAAAATTTGCATATGAAAAAAAACAAAGATTAGGGTAAATACGGCCCAAGAGATCAAGCTTTTCCTTCTCACGTAGTATTCAGTCGTGTTTCCTCCGAAAAAAATATAGTACTTCACTGTATTGGTTTATCGAAAGTCAACAGTGAGGATTGGAAATTTATAAGTAAAAAAGTACGACCTTATGACGGAGCTTAGCTGCTCACGCGTTTTTTATTTTTTATTGTTTTTTCAAATAATGCATGCTCTATGTGGCAAACTATTTATCTATAATTATGTATTTCAACGTGTCTTTTAAAATAAATCGTTGAAATGAAAACAATTGAATTGAAAGTTTCTATTCAACATAGAATTTATGAATCCTCATTAACCAAAATGAAGTACCGAATTAGTAGATGTATTGAAGTTCATGCTATTCCAAGATTTTTTAGCAGCTGATGTGTGAACTATTAACGCGCTCCCTACGCTTGCGCGTTAAAATATTTCAACCATTAATCGCTACATTAATAAACGAATTTATTACAAGATTTTTCCGCCGACCTCCTCATGAATTGAGTATAAATTCTTGATTGAAATAAATTGTTATTTTGCATAACAGATACATTTGACAGAATATAGATTTCTATGTTCATTTCGATATATTTATATTTATGCTCCCGATGGAACAATTTGAGAAATTCATAGATGGAATATTAGACATGCGACATTCTGAATAGTTCACAATACCTACAATATCCGATAAGGAATATGTGGAACTAGTGGAAGCTGAAGTGTTAATTTCTTTCGAACGATTATTGCATAAAATTTTTTCCGCAGTTTCTACTTTATTTTGTATATAGTTAAATTTTTCGATTTGAATTATGTATTCCTTTTCTCTATAGAATAACAGTACAGACACAGAATAATTCAACTATTCCGTACTGAATACTTCTGTGTTTGGTTGCCCATGACGATCATACATTAAAATAGGAGAAATTGTACATTAAAATGGGTCATTAGTGATCAATTTCGTGTACGTTACAGTAAGCTTTTATTTATAGGTCGACCGAAAAAGTACTCTCTCAGTTGTAGAGCCTTGGTAGAGGAGAAAAGTTACATAATGAGAATTTCATGTTAATCTCTTGAAAACAAATTTTTCCTATTTTTCTTCTCATTGGAATGGATTTATATAAAGTAAGGGCTTGCAATATTCAGTTTATCAGTACCCCCCAATCATCAGTCCTTAAGTAATTGAACCGCGTTTTTTCAGTTCTCATGCTTTATTCGTACCAAAGTTTCCATGAAACAAATTTATATAGGTACCTATTAATCAGGATGAACATCAGTATTTTTTTTATTTCATATGCGGAGTTGGAACTAAACTTATTAGAAACCCTAGAAATCACAATATTTCGCATAAGGTAGGTGAATGACAAGTATATTCACAAAGATCTTCCGGAATTTTCATTTTAAATATTCTCTCTAATCTTTATTTTGTTGAAGAATATCGATGTATCATTTATTTTATAGAAATTCAGTTTAATATAAATGAAATTTATTTTGTCTGATTTCCACCTTATTTGCACAAAACTGACCAGTGTCAAAGTTACTCTTTATACCATATTAATCACAAACTTGCAGCATATGGGTGATTCATAGAGAATAAATTCCTTCAACACAAAACGATTTTCAGATGGAAATAAAAACAATGAATAAATAGCATTTAATAATGAGATTTGGCTTTATGATAGAGCTAATTATTAAACCCAAAGAACGCCACTTTCTATCTATTCAAGTAGGTATTTGTTATGATGTACGACTTTCAGATAACTAGTTTCTTACTTATCAAAATTAGATACTTCCTTTCCGACGGATCTAACTTGAGCAAATTTGTTTCGAATGCATAACATAAATGAGAAACAATTAATAATATTGGTGGGAATATACAGAATTGAATGCCTGGTGACCGATGTTGCACGAGAGATCCCAAATATTCATTTCCGTTCGAAGAATATAAATCGTCACATAACATAGAACCTACTACATATTGATCTTATATTATCATTTATTGAGTTTATATTCATCAAGTTCTTGTTTTCAGTTCAACTCTTTTACTTGAAGACGTGTTCTTAAACCTGTGTCTAAAAATCTTTAATACACTAGATATTACGACACATTCGTAGAATCCTAAAAAAGCTCACTGCACTTATTTCTTCTATTATGTATACGTGCATGGTTTTAGAATGTTTTTCAATTCAGTTACTATTATACTATCCAGTTATCTGGAACACTGATCCTTGAATGAAATTTTCGTGAATTGTGATGTCTACTCCGTTTATGTTTCATATAACTAGCCATTGTCATTGTCTGGACATTATCCACTTGAACTTATTTATTAATAAGGTACCTACCACTATGAAGTTCAGAAACTTTATTGCTTTGCTATATAGAAGCACTTAGTGTAAGCAATTAATATATTATTAAAATTCATGAAAATTGCTAAAACATTATCTGGTATTATACATCATGAATCATATTTTATAGATTTCATGATTGGCTATTTTATCAGTCAAATGGGATTATCAGATTGCTTTGATCAGATATTTAATTATTTTTCCTATTGGAACTACTATTTCTATGATCAGCTGAGCGGGTAAAACACATATTTACTGATGATGAATTTCAGGATCCATTTCAGGGAATATAACTTCATCGACGTCCAAGTGTGTTAACTGAGGTTAGCAATTAATTTTACCCAGTAGAAGATTGAGAATCCATGTTTTTTTTCTATTAATGGTAATTATTTCTACTTATAAATTGCACAATTGAGAAAAAATATTTGAAACTCCCTAATAGCACCTCTCTAACATCATCCGTACAAATATTCAGCCTTTTATCTGAATTTAGGGTGGTTGTATTCGCAATACTCGAAAATCCTCAAAAACGCTTGAAATTTTAACATCAAAATTATGGCAAAGAAATAAATTAACTGAAACTCCCAATGGACAATTCCCTGAAATCTCAATCCACGTACCAAATTTCACACCTGTGACTCAATCTGCAGATCCTGTGGGAGTGCTTAAAACCTACCAAATGGCGGCAGTCAGAGCAGAGACTTTCTAGTATTTACATCCCTGCATACATTTTCAGTAACTAGTCTAACCAAATTTGGTGGGGGGTTGGGGATGCAAAAATCTTCAGAACACCGGTGATTTTTAGCCCCATACGCCTCAAAAAAGCTCTAAAATTTCTCCACATTTTGATAGGCTTGTTCTGCTTCAAAAACAACTGCAGATATGTTTCAGCTAATTTGGAAGCCGCTGAACAAGCCAAACTGTACCGGGAAAGAATATATAAATATTTACAAGTATATTTAACATTTGTATATATATATATATATATATATATATATATATATATATATATATATATATATATATATATATATATATATATATGTATATATTTATATATATATATATATATATATATATATATATATATATATATATATATATATATATATATATATATATATATATATATATATATATATATATATATATATATATATATATATATATATATATATATATATATATATATATATATATATATATATATATATATATATATATATATATATATATATATATATATATATATAATTCAGGCGCGGCTATTCGAAGGCGGCTAAGGAGGCTAAGTCGCCTCCTCAATATTCTGTGTATCACTACTATACTATATTAAATAGTCTGCATTCAGCATATTCATATTAATCAAAATCATATTATTTTATGCACCTACCTTCCTTTCAACCTACATTATATAATATAATTTATTAATTACGATAGAAGGTTTTACTGCTTACTGCATTTCATTCATTTCAAGATTTCATTTCAACAGTGGCAACGCTGCAGAGGCTTAAAAAGGTATATTTTCAACGTTCATTATGCCTGCCACAGAAAAGCAAACAACGATGCGAATACTGCGAATGAATATTTTATTGCAATAGAAAAGGAAAACACATGTAAATGGCAACACCGATTGAACCTAGCTCCTCGGTTCAGAGCATACGATATTCGACCTTATTTATTCTATTACAGTGCACGTAGCAAGCACGTGGAAAAAAGGAAACACACGTGTTTCATTCCTCCCTGAAGTATGTGTCAGGGAGGAGGGCAGCTTGAGTTTGGGATTAACTCCTTCAGCCAGATCAGAGGATACACTTGTATGTACAAGTGCATTAAGGATAGGTGAGACGGGATATTTATGGAACATAGGAAGTGTGGGTAGGGTTCAGAGGATTAATACAGGCCCAGCATTCGCCTTATAAGCTTGCAAGCAGTGACTTACATTACCATGAGGAAACCTCTGAAAAAAACTCAAGACTTAAACTTGATCAGTTTGTTTTTAATTTTGTGCCGGTGGGGTGATTTTTAATTTATTTTGCTGGCGTATTGTTTTCAGTTTTAAAAACAATACGTTTGAGTTCGGTTACTGAAGTTAATTTTAACAATTTCAATGGTGACTTAGTGGAATATATGCTATCCCATAACTTTAGTGCACTAAGTTAAGACAAAAAAGTTTTAATAAAAACATTGCGACCTACCCCGGAATTAAACAATTTGGTGCAGCGTGATTTTCTTTAAATTAAAAGGCGGTTGACCTTGAAATCCTAAAAAATTTCGCCTATGGTGTATTTTTCAACACCTCTTGTAGCCTCCTTAAACAACATATATATCTATATATATATATATATATATATATATATATATATATATATATATATATATATATATATATATATATATATATATATATATATATAACATTCTTTGTAATACATCAAAATGGGGCTCAAAAATATGTTAAAACATTTGGATTTCTGCTCCGTCTAATTTAGGAATGAGATATTGGATATTCATTGTTATTGCAATTGGAGTTTTTATTCAATTTAACATGGTGAACCAATAGCTTGGAGCTTCTGTTTATAATTCCCAATATGGACATTGTAAAAGTGTTCATTATTTTATGGCTCAAGTTGCTGGCTATGTAGTAAGTGTTTCTTAGGAGCAATTTTATTATATTATGGTGTTTTACGTTTTACTTCCTATTTACTGCTGTACCACCTAGTGTGTCGTCTATAAATATATAATGAGCACAGCTTGTGTCCTCTAGTACACAACTTGCCAATTTACCTTGAAGTTCAAAACTAATTGCAGTTTTCTTTGCAGCAAAGTTACCTAATGCGGTTCGGCTACTTACCGCAAGCGAAAGATGGCGCTTTTGCGCTTAGGACAGAGGAATCTGTACGATCTAGTTTGAGTGAACTCCAGCAGTTTGCCGGCATTCCCGTGACTGGCCGATTAGATGTCGCGACGGTTCAGCTTTTAAAAAGACCGCGTTGTGGACTTCCCGATAAAATACAACAAACATCTGGAAGGCGGAAACGTTTCACGTTACAAGGAGAAAAGTGGCCATATCTTAATCTCACATGGAGGTAAGTTAAAAGAGAAAATTTAAACTAAATTAAAAATGTTGCCGCCCGAGCAGGGACTTGAACCCTGGACCCTTGGATTAAAAGTCCAATGCTCTACCGACTGAGCTACCCGGGCTTGGTAGAATGCTTTTATTTTATGTTATTACGGTGCTTCTACATAATATAACTATGATTTTTAATTTCAATGTATATTTTTTATAGTTATTCAGTAATCTAATAGTTTCATTAAAATATGAACTGTAAAAATTTTTATTGCTTTTCGAAATATTAGACTCTATTCACAATTGGGCTCCATGGAAAGTATATAATTAATAGCAAATGGATTATTTCAAAAAGATCGTTTTTCTTGATTACTTCATCATTCTACAAAATACAAAAGTTTTTTACGGACAATTTTTTACGAAACGTCACAGATGGCTCTGTAATTGAATTTGAATTATTAGTCTGAACGACCTTAACTAATCATTCAAATGATTTTCTGACGTATCTCGCTAGATTCAAAATTTTGTTGTCAGCATGGACTAAGTTAATCTATATTTATCAGGAGTCCGATGCATGTACTGTCATTGAGCATTTTGATTATCGATATTCTGGCTATATTGTGAATACTTTTCATTGAAATGGATGTAGGTATTATATCAATTAACTGAAAGAAAAAAAATCTGAATGGCTTGTTTATGGGGAATAAAATACACGACCGTAATTTCAATGGTTGATAGATCTTCAGAGCTGGTACTGTAAACCGGCCAGCCAGATCGCCAGATCTCACTCCACTCGATTTTTCTGTGTGGGGCTACCTGAAAGAAGAAGTTTTTCATGAAGTGCCAAGTACTCAGGAATATATGATAGTGCGCATTCGAAACGCCTGTGCTTATAAATTGCACTATACTAGCTTGTGTAGGTAGATTCATTTGAAGCGCGAACCGATAAATGCATCGAAGTTAAACATTTTCAACATTTAGGTGATATTTAGACGTTTTGAGTTTTTTATAATCATTAGAAGAAGATTCCTACTATATTTCAAATAAAAGAGATCCATTTCGATTTTTATTTCATGTGTTGATACAATCTTATTCATTAATGGAACAACATAAGCAACTGCTCAATGACAGTACATGTATACAGAAAACAAACAGTTGAGCAGAAAACGTCAGAATTTTATTTGAATGATTAAGTAATAATAGAATGATAAGTAATAATAGAACGATCGTGTAAAAGTTTTTAGCATAAGTGGACTTCCCCCTCAAAACCATCAACTTTTCATTCGAACCATTTTTCCGTAAAATGCTTCCTTTTCCAGATTTTCAACTGATTCAACTTAAAAAATTAACCTAGTATATATTTGCAGCTAGCTATATTTCGGAACCTCTATTGATCCTTCTTCAGACCATATGAAAAATGAAATACATTGTGGTCAAGAGCGTTATATACATATCTGAATGACTACACATTGACAGTAACGCGATTGAATTGAAATGGGCGTTCAGAACAAAAACAGAATAGGTATAGGTACATAATTATATACATATATGAATGCCACTTTTTTTTCTTGATTGCATAAAGGAGACTAAATAATGTTCTGCGAAATATGGAAATCATTAAATTCAGAATTGGGTTAGGTCAAAACATGCATTTCTCGCTATGAAATATTGCCAAACTTAAAGGTCGCCCGTCTGCTACTTCGATGGAGACATTCTCCATCGATTCCTTTTTCCGATTTATCCGTCCCTCCTCTAAACAACCAGAACAATGTGTCAATCAATATAAACACCTATGTGCAGCAAACCAATAGGACAGAGGGTAACTGTGTGACTCCAAAAATTTCCTGGTGGCGAAATTATGTATCCGAGCATATTTTGAATAAAAACTTTAGACTAATAGAGTGCCGGTAGCGAATTCTCTATTCTGATGATTATGCTGATTTCTGAAAAACCCCCTTGTTTCTTTCGAAGATTAAAACTCAACAAAATTTGCGACAACCATATTCGATATTTGTTGAAATTATTAATGTAAACAAAAGTATGGCATATGCCAATGAGTTTGTCACGTACAAGAAATTAATGAGTTTATCGAGTGAATTTCGCAATTTTTTTAGGAGTGGGCCAAACAATAACCTCTGGAATTTTTGCCGCATGTTTACCTAACATTCTATATATATATATATATATATATATATATATATATATATATATATATATAAAATTATATAAATAAATATATATATATATATAAATATATATATATATATATAAATAAATAAAAATATATATATATATATATATATATATATATATATAAATATATATATATATATATATATATATATATATATATATATATATATATATATATATATATATATCTATATATATATATATATATAACTGAGATTGACACATTAAAATAAAACTCAGTGCTTTTCATTCGTTCATACATAGGTTGTTCAAGATTCCATTATCAGAAACAAATTTTCAAACTGAAGTTAATACAATTAAATTATTAGCAACTAATAACGGTTACAATGAAGGTCTTATCGACAAGCTCATTGGGAAAAAACGAATAAAGTATTCGTTGCATTCAGTATACCCCACGCAAACTATTAATGAAGAACAAAAATACTTCCCAATAAATTATGTGCCTAATTTGAGTAGCAAAATTTGTAACAGACTATCGAAAAATAACGTTAAAACAATTTGTACAAATAAAAGAAACTTGAAGTCATTCTTGGTCAATAATAAAGAAAAATCTAACATCGGAGAAACCACTGGCTTCTCTGAGCATTGTATAAAATTCAATCACTTCCTGGATTTCAACAAAACCAAATTGTTACATTCAGGTAACAAAGGAAAGCGCCTCGACCTTCTTGAAATTCTCGAAATAAATTCCGCCCATAATAGTCAATTACCCCTTGTAAACGAACAAATTGATTTTCAGGTATCACCTTTGCTTTTGTCTGTCTTATAATATAGGATGTAATACTCTCCTGTAGTCAGTCTTGATAATGAGTTCATAACTCGAAACATGTCGACTTTTCGTTACTGCTAAATACAGTATCTAAATATTTTTTATTGTGAAACATAAGCGAAGTATTTTTCATTTTAAAGTTTATACTTTATTATATATATATATATATATATATATATATATATATATATATATATATATATATATATATATATATATACACATATTTTGAAATTATTCTAGACATTGTTGTAGACCAAGTTCAAATGCAGATTTGATTTTGACAACACCATCCACATCTTCATAACAGACATCCAACCATCAATCACTTGTACAACATTAATTTTTTCTAGAATAATAATAATAGTGAGCATACTAACATAGTCGAAGTTAAATCAAATAATTGAGAACCTGTTTTGTACATTACCTGGGTAAGGTTTTATTTGGTTCTCCTTACTATCTAATATCAGCAGATACGATTGCTAATATTAGATTAAATAACACGTGATTAGTAACTGAAGAAGGTCACAGCCGCTAGAAATTCATTTCAAACATTATGTGTGTAAGGGTTCCTGTGGTTTGTCTCTTTTAGCAGGTTTTCACTTTGAAAACCTGCTTATTAAAATGGGTGCGATTAGCAAAGTGGGATCTAGGACCAAGATAGTTTTGTGTTCCATGACTTTTTATGATGCTCAAAAACTCAATTTCATATCTCTCTCTCTCTCTCTCTCTATATATATATATATATATATATATATATATATATATATATATATTTATATATATATATATATATATATATATATATATATATATATTCCCTCACAAATGTATTTACTTGAGAGGGGTATATTATGTTTTTAATTTTGTTTGTTTATATAGGTTTTTTTTTTTTTTTTATTTTGCAAAGAAAAATTATGTTTATTTTTATACTACTTTTAGTGTAACGTATTGTCATGTGGGTGAACAAATAAAATTATTATTATATATATATATATATATATATATATATATATATATATATATATATATATATATATATATATATATATATATATATATATATATATATATATATATATATATATATATATATATATATATATATATATATATATATATATATATATATATTTATATATAAGGTACGCGAAGGGAATATGCCCATGTTAAAAAGAAAGCTAAATAAAAAAATAAATAAAACAGTTATTAATTCCCGTTCGTGTGAGAGTCCTTCCTTAATACCCATGTGTTAATTCAATCTGATAGATAGAACAAAATATGACTTTGTATATTTTGTATAACTGTTTATTTAAATTTTTGCATCTGGGCATATTAACAGCCCATGTAGGTAAAACGCCCATGGGGAAGCTGGTAATATGCGCAGCCCTATGAAGTAAAAGATTCATATTACTTTTACTATAAAATCTTGAAATAAAAAGTGAGAATCTTGAACTAATTTGAAGCGTTTATTCATAAGTATTTGAAAACTCAAAAAAAAAACAAAATCTTTTAAATTTAACTTAGAAATAATAAAAATAAAAAACTTCTGCTATATATATATATATATATATATATATATATATATATATATATATATATATATATATATATATATATATGTTATTCTTTAGAGCAAAAGTTTTTTATTTTTATTATTTCTAAGTTAAATTTAAAAGATTTTGTTTTTTTTGTGTTTTCAAATATTTATGAATAAACGCTTCAAATTAGTTCAAGATTCTCACTTTTTATTTCAAGATTTTATAGTAAAAGTAATATGAATCTTTTACATCATAGTGCTGCGCCTATATATATATATATATATATATATATATATATATATATATATATATATATATATATATATATATATATATATACATATGTTCGTATATTTTACACGATAACGGGCGCAATTTTGAAGCAATAGGGTTGAAAGTTTGTAAATAGGTAGTTTCGTATGGTAGGTATCTTGGATGGGATTGTTTTTTTTACGAATTTTTGGTACGAATTTGATGGGGGGATGATCCCCCGGGGAGAAAATAAATATTGTTTAGACATTAGAGGGCGCATTTGTTTTTAATTTGGGAAAAAAATCATAATTTAATGAATATATTTTTCAAACTGGATACGTTGTGAAAACCTGCTCTTCTAATGCAGCTCGCTGCGATAGAGTTTAGTTAGAATGAAATAGGTATACACTGTATTTCAACTGAGGAATGAATCATACCAACACTGCATACAAGTCACCCTTCTAGGCTATTTTTAAAAAAAATTTATTTTTTTTATATCTATTTCCTCAATCCTCGTTTTCATATCTTCAATGATATTATAAAAATGACCTTGAGCTCAACATTTTTATGCAATAATTAAAGCTTTTATGCTCCTTCTTCAATTTGTTTGCTTCTGTCAGTTGCTATGTGACTGTTCATTGGAATTGTTGACCCTTGTTTGACACATGACAGGTTGAAGGGTAATTTCTCAAAATTCGAATCATACATCATAGAAGTCAACGCGTTTTTCTTACCTGAATCTGGATATCTATCTCATAGTTGACTTGAAGCACTAAGAAATGGATGTACCTATTGTAGAGTTTCTAGAATAATCTCTATTGAAAAGACCTGGCAGTGACCATTCTTTTACATTTGATATTTTTTAAATATCTGAGTCCATAATTTCGATAAATATAGTTCACAATCAACAAACAATAGTTTGAGTTTCGAATTCTCATATTCAATAGATGCATAAGACGGATGCAAGAACTTATAGCTAAGCGTATAAACTAGCAATTTTTAAGCAAAAGAATATTCAAATCCAAAGATATTTTAAGTACCCTCTCAAGTCAAAAGTCATTTCCTTTTCTTTGCTGTTTTCTCATTGTCCAACTGAAAATGCTCTAGTTATAAAAGATCAATACAGATCGGGATAAAATCCGGATAAGTTTCATCGTTGTCGGAATTCAATCACGAAGGTATAGACACACATGAAGCTATGATTCATGTTCCATATCCCTTAACATAGTTCCACATCTCTTGGTGTAATTGCCTTTTCTTGAAATTTCTGTTCAAGTGACTCTCCGCTTATACTATTTATCTCACTCACATTCTTTGTTTTTTCTCAAATCTAGTTTCATATATATCAAGGGCGGATCCAAGGGATGAGGCCATGGGGACCATGGCACCACCAGAGCATGTTGAATATTCTCAGAATAATGAAGTGATTCCCACAAATTAAAACAAAAATCATATGCAGTTAATTATCCGCAACACCAAAACGAATGTTATGTTATTAAAACCATGAATAGGTCATTTTAAACCAATAAACTGGTGGGAGAGAAGAGCTTTACATAAAAAAAAGTGTGAGAGTTCGCTAGGTATTATAAAAAGCCTAATCGTAGACAATTTCAGTAGCTTAATCGTAGAAAAATATTGTTAAATGACTACAAATTAAAACTAAATTATATTTTTATTTCTTACAAAAGCCATTTACAATAACACTGAATTGTGTATAACAATTTCTATTCCCTCGCAATCTTCCAGTAATTGTATTCTAAACATTTAAAGATTTGAAAATTAATAATTATTTTATGAAATGCTTCATTTGTTGGGTTCCCTAGAAAATATTACAATTATAATTATTAATATAAGGAATTCTTGTATGAAAGTGTATTAAACAAATTTAACGGAGCAAAGCGCTTTCGACTTTTGTCATCTTCAGTGCTTCCTGAAAGTAAACACTCAAATTGAACCAACAGGTAATGAACTTAAAATTGAGGTTAATAAATTAGTTAAAAGAAATTTGGAAAATATTAAAAATCTTTGAAAATTTGAGTACTCAAAAAGTCAGGTAACAGGAAGACATCACAATTAGAGAAGACACAGTTACAAGCGTTAACAAAACTCTTTCACAAAACTTTTTTGGATCAATCCAATAACATAAAGTCCGAAAATTAAATAATATAAAATGGCCATGTTATTTAATTTTCGGACTTTATGTTATTGGATTGATCCAAAAAAGTTTTGTAAAAGAGTTTTGTTAACGCTCGTAACTGTGTCTTCTCTAATTGTGATGTCTTCCTGTTACCTGACTTTGTGAGTACTCAAATTTTTAAAGATTTTTAATATTTTCCAAATTTCTTAACTAATTTATTAACTTCAATTTAAAATTCATTATCTGTTGGTTCAATTTGAGTGTTTACTTTCAGGAAGCACTAAAGATGACGAAAGTCGAAAGCGCTTTGCTCCTTTAAATTTGTTTAATACACTTTCATACAAGAATTCCTTATATTAATGATTATTACACACAAGTGTATTCAGCCTACTACATTAATTTATTACAATTATGTCTTGCGAATTGGCTCACACTTTCTAGATTCATAAAATTTTAATCATTTTGGCGTTTTCTTCTACCTAGTTGGTCATTTTTGATATATTAAGTTTCATTGGCTTAAAAAAATCCTAAACAACAATTCCAATGTGAAATTTTTGCTGATCACGATCCCAGCATCAGACAAAATTAGTAAAAATTATAAAAACTTGATATCTCAAAAATATCTTTTTTTTCGCTCAAATTGTCAGGAAAGATCTATAATTATATGTACCTACTTTGAAATGAAAATAAATTTTTAGAACAGAAACGGAATACAAAAAAGTTACAGCAATTTTGTCGCCATTTTTGAGAATTTCAACGAATATTTTACGTTATAAAGTCTACTGTAAATCTCAACAAAGATTTGAATCATCGGAAAATTTAACATCGAATATGGGTTTGTGAAACTTCTGTATATATTTTTACGCGTTTTTATACCTGAGTATATGCGAAAATTATAAGGTTAAAAATTAAAAAAGGGGATCTACATTGTCTCTTGGTAATTTTGCATTAACAATTGAATAATCTTGAAGTTAATCCTTTGAATAGCTGAGACCAAAACATTCGATTTGCGACGTCTTGAAAGTTATATATATATATATATATATATATATATATATATATATATATATATATATATATATATATATATATATATATATATATATATATATATATATATGAAAAACTTGGTTCTCGGAATGAACCGCGTAAAAGATTTGAAAAATCTCGACGTTTCGGCTCCTTTTGCGAAGCCATCTTCAGGAGAATTAGAAGTAAAATAATTCAGATACGTGGCCTCAATCTGCCTACTCCACGAATCGAATTAGGAGGAATCGGAAACAGTTGACTCTGAAGAGTAGGCATACCATGACTCTGAAGAGTAGGCAGGTTGAGACTTCAGAGTTGACAGGAAGCAGTACGGTTGGTGGAGTAGGCAGGTTGTGACCACGCAATCGTTTTGTTTCCGATTTCTCCTAATTCGATTCGTGGAGTAGGCAGATTGAGGCCACGTATCTGAATTATTTTCCTTCTAATTCTCCTGAAGATGGCTTCGCAAAAGGAGCCGAAACGTCGAGATTTTTCAAATCTTTTACGCGGTTCATTCCGAGAACCAAGTTTTTCAAATACTTCTGACCGCGGAAATCTTTCTGAACATATATATATATATATATATATATATATATATATATATATATATATATATATATATATATATATATATATATATATATATATATATATATATATGTATGCACATGAGGAACGGGGAAAAATTGGAGTTTACGATACGGCCGTCATTATAACTTTAGTTCTTGAGACCTGCCTACTTGTTCCAGAGCAGCCAAAATAAAAGTTTTACTTCTGTTGTCATAATAGACGTTATAATAAGTCTTCAGGTATGCTAAATTTTAAAAATATCTCTCAAAGCAGTCACGTTACTAATTGCGGTAAATTATGGCATTATCGTTTAATCTTATGCTAAAGTTTAATTTTTTTTAATGGAAATCTATAGTACATTTGGATTTTATTCGAAATCTTTCATTTGACTATCGAAAAATGTTGATAGCTGCCTGAGAACCATGGTCACGGTCGTTCTACGGTGAGTAGCGTAAATTCCAATTTTTACCCACTTACCATTTAGTCCAGGTAACGAAGGAAAAATAGAGGAAATAATTCATGTAGAAGCAAATTTTGGCATAGTTGTAGGGAAAGTTGTTCTTAGCAACATACTAAAAGTACTGAGGGGTAGGGGTGAAGATAACGGTGGGGGGCCCTCTAAAGGTCCCGTTTTTCAGTTTTTCCTTAATAACTCGAAAACTACTATCTCTAGCGAAAAAATGTTTATGTACTGAATTTATCCACATAAAATTTTTTTCAAAAAAGGTTCCATACACTTTTCTGCTTGGATCAATGCTTTAGGAGATATGTAGGGGGGAAATGGAAAATTTTGAAAAAAAAAAACGTTTTTATTGTTGAAAATGAAATTTTTAATGTTATAAATTTAAATGTTCATTATTAAGAATGGAATGTTTATTGTTTAAAATGAAATATTTGTTGTTGAAAATGATGTTTATTGTCAAACATGAAATAATAAGTGTTCAAGGATGTATCTTGTATGTCGAAATCTAAACTTTTATTGTCATCGACGATGTCTCTGACAGGGGCTCCGAACGTACATGCAGCCGCAGGTACCGGAGCAGACGATCCCTGCTTTGCAGCAACAGCAGTGCACCCACACCCAGTCCTGCATCGGCAAAAGATATGCTCAAAACTGAGTCGGGTGCCACAGGGACGTTCGTGTTAACTGGGTTAAGAATCTCATCTTCTTCCTTGGCCCATCAACGTGTTTCTCTCCAGTTGCGAAAACTACTACAGCGAACTCCTCCAATGACGTGCAGATGGCGGTGCCTCCTGTTGATCCACAAACCCACTTTGCGAGTACAAAATCAGTAATTCCTCTTCCTCACGTCAGGCCACCTGAACTTTTCATGGAGCGCATAAATGTTTGTTCTATAACCATATCCGACCAACTACCTGCGCGATTAATAGTAAAGTACTCCTTTTAAGCAAGCTCAACGCCTCCGGATGGCTAGCTTTCAGTTGTATCATGTTGTACGTAGAAATGGACACATTTTGCGTACTTGCATGAAAAAATGGTATCATTTGCTATACACACGCCAAGTGGTGAATAGATTTCTATCCATAAGGTCTTTGGTCCGACAAGGTTTTATAACATCGCAAATTGAAGGATTTGGTCTCAGATATTTATGGGATTTAGATGGTTCAATTATTAAGGCAACGTAACCAAGAGTCAATATAGTCTTTTTTTAACTTTTCGCCCTATTATTTTCGCTGATTTTTAGGTACAATAAAGCGTAAAATCGTTTTGGAAGTTTCACAAAACCATATTCGATGTAAAATATCCCGAGGATCCAAATCTGTGCTTGGATTCACATAAGACTCAAAGGAGAAAAGGAATAATGTAAAAACGTGAAATACTCCTAGAACTTCGCAAAAATGGCGAAAAAATTCCTTTAAAAGAGCCAAATCAAAAGACATCGATTGTTCTTTGGACGTGGAATAATATTCTTGAAATTTGTATTAAATAATCATTTGTCATGCTTCAAATAGGTACTCAATCTAGTTTGCGATTTAAAATGGATTTTAAATTTGAAAAAAAAATTTAAATCCTTATTTTGACACCACCTGCATACCCAATTTAAACTTAAATTAAGCATATCATCTCATCGTCAATCTACCACTCACTCTCATAGTCAATCATATTGCAATTACGCAAATGTGATCAAATTATCGTTCACAATTGAAATATTTAAAGTGATTATTACTAGTAACTACTTCCATTGTTTATGTTGAGGATTTTATTTAACATGTAATGTTTTTAAATGAAGTTAATAAATTCCTTTATTCGATATAAAAAAATTTAATTACGCCATTTAGTTGTTTCGCCGTATTATGGATAATCATACAGTTTACTTTTAAAAAAAAAGAAGGTGCAATTTTTTATGCTACAACAATCCCTAGACTCATGCAACCCCCCTCCCCCACAAATAATTGCCTGGATCCTCCCTTGTATATGTGTGATATTCGACCAAAATTACTACTTTGCAAAGATGTCGTCACTTTAGGTAAGCGTATTATATGAGGCTGTATATTAAGTAACAGTATTTTGTCCTGACAAAATGCACTTTCCTGAAAATTACCCAAAAAAGTAGATTTTTAGATAAAGTGTCAGCATCACGATGCAGTTCGTCGAAGACAGGGGAAAAAAATCGAAACAGATGATGGAGCTTCCATGTTCAAGTTTATTTTTTACCGTACGCTGAATGGTTACCAATTTCTCCTTATGGTTCAGCTATTTTTATAGTTATTAACCCTTTTTTATAAATTGAACCCTTTCGAAAAACTGCACACTATGGAAAAACAAAGATATGTGTAAATGGAGATATTAATCATCTACGCTAATAACATTTTAAATAATAAATAATAACGATCTGTGTGAACTAGCCCATTCCACCGCCGCCACCCTCACCGACGGCGTCCGAAATGCCAAAGGCGGACGTCGACGACGAACTTACGTTTCACTTTACAACACTGATATCGGAATTTCTCGTAAACCCCCTCGTCTGTCTCGGTTCAGAGGGATGCGAACATGGTCGGGGGGCGTCCTCGCAAATGACTTCTAAATAAAACTGAGATTGAACATTAAGTGAATTAGTTATGAAGCGGGGACTTGCTAATATCTCGTAATAGCTCACGGGGTGACGACGGAAATGGATTTACAAGGCGGAGATGGCGTAGACGGTTCCAGAATCTACGTAATGTCGCGCCTCCTTCATTTTTGCGCCTTTATGGGTGTTTGTCTTTCGCAGGTCTGTGATTTGAGCATATTTTCTTGGAGGAAATTCGCAACTGAAGAAATTTCAATGATAACAGCAAACTTTCATATGTGGGTATGTGATATGCATTTTAAATTGAATAAAGCCACTAAAAGTTAACTTTTCAACTAAAGTGCACATCAATTATACTTGTCGGCCTAAGCTGATAATTCGAAAAGAATTTGAATTTATGAATTCTTATATAATCTTTGGAGATAAATAGCTAGCACAAACTACTCTTCTTGTTCAAATTTGTTTCGACCAACTGCTTAGGTAGGTGTTTGTTTTTTAGATTTTGTTGAACCTTTATTGAAGTTTACGACTAATAGCAGCCAGTATTTATTTTTCTCCTAGATATTTTCAGAATGAACACTATGTAGGTTGAGGTACCTTTACTGGTAATTGCAGCATGTATATTATATATATATATATATATATATATATATATATATATATATATATATATATATATATATATATATATATATATATATATATATATATATATATATATATATATATATGCAGCGCATTCTCTCATATTAGTTTTCAGAATTAATACTAAGCCAGTATAAGGCAAACTTGTTAAAGTTTGTGAATGCTCGCAGCAATTATTTGAGGAGCACTTCCTGTCCTGATGTTTCCAGAATTGGCACTATGTTAGTATGAGATACGTTTGTTTAATTCTGCAAATAATCGCAACAAGTATGCAAGCATCTCTTGTTTATGTTCTCATAAATAGTACTATGTTAGTGTAAGATACTTCTTGTTCTTTTCCTTCTTGACAGGAGGGAAGTGACCACATGAATGACTGTATTGTTGTGATCTGCTTTTCTTGCTACTCCTCTCCACCTATTCCTGTTGATTGTGCTAAAGCGTTTGACAGCGTTAGTCATCAAATTTTATAACGGAAACTGCGGTTTTATGGTGTCCCAGGTATTCCACTATACTGGTTTGACTCTTATCTTGGAACTAGAAAACAATTTGTAAGCACCAATAACTGCAATTCTGCTTGTAAATGTATCACGAACTTTGTTCACCAAGGTTCTGTTTTAGGTCCTGTGCTCTTCTTATCACTTATAAATGATATTACGTATCTGAGGATCAGTGGAGAAATTACGCTTATCGCAGGTAATACGAGTATTACTTGGAACAGTCCTAATTCTACGACCCTGAACTCTGAAATGACAATTGATCTTGGTTTGATGAATTCCTGGTCTGATTCAAACTTACTTTGCTTCAATGTTGATAAAACCGACACCTTTTTCTGTAAAGATAACTCTCAGGAACTATTCTTGCTAAATGGTGCCATAAAAATAGTTCATTCTGTCAGATTTTCAGGCCTCCTCAAGGAAAATGATGTCAGGTTTTCACAGCATGTGCATGCCTTAGCTAGAAAATTATCATCGGCCTGTTTTGCCATTAAATCCATCTCAAGTGAGTTAGATACGGCATGTACGAGAATTGCCTATTTAGCACTGTTCGACTCTCATCTTCGTTATGGTCTTCCCTTCTGGGGTCCATATAATTCTTCACAACTTGACACCATTCTGAAATTCCAGAACAGAGCAATTGGTTACATGTATGTTCTGAAAAGTAGGGCTCATTGCAAATATTATTTCAAGGAATATAGAATTTGAACGCTTCTTGGTTTATATTTACTCGAAACTGTGCTTGATTCATAAGTACCTATTTTCATGCCGTACCTTTGGTATTCCACTAGACCTGCGGGATATCATGTTCACCTTTCCATTCCTTGCTATGAATTAACAAAAAAGCCCATCATTCACAATGCTAATAAAATTTGCAATCACCTTCCAGATGAACTAAAATCTATAACTTCCTTGGCCAAGTTCCGGAAATAAACGAAATCTTATTTTCTTGATAGACCTTATTACTCTGTAGAGGACTACTATTATGAGCATTGATTGATCAATATGACCAAATTGAAAAGCACAGTTATCAGCTTCGATAAAAAAAAATTTTGATACTCACTCTCAGTTCTATTGTTGATACCTAATATAAAATTTGTATGTATTTTGCTCGGTATTTTGTGTAAAAATGTAGTCTGATTTATTTTTATTTCTATATTTCACATTGTTCAGTTCTTCGATTGTTTCGCTTGATTTGTTTTTATTTCTATATATTACATTGTTTAGTTTTTCGCTTTCTCAATAAATTGATTCGAATGTTCAAATATTATGCAAAAAGGTGCAAATATCTCTCGAAAATAAAATAAAAATTCAAAGCATTTCAATAACACACAAATATAAATGGTTTTCACATTATCCCTTATACTTATATCTTCGTTTATTTATCAGGGGCAAGATCAACTATGTTCAAACGACATTTTACGATAAACATTACAGTTATATTTCATTTCTGAAAGTTAATCAGAATGCTTTTCTCGAATATTATATAAATGAATGTAATAATATAAATATTGGAGTAGTAATGAAAACTTTTATTATATTACGATGTTCAATGTAGAACAAACATTGAAAAAATTTCAATAAATACTATTAGGTATAAACTTAGGTAATGATATCATAATTTGGATTATTGCCCTTTTTAGATGCAATTCTTTTTTAAAATGAGATTTGATGAAAAAACTGCTGAAGCCCAATGTGAGCCTAATACAAAAACGGCTGCGCAACTTTCGAAGACATTGTGCACAGCCGCGCAGTTTAGGGGGAACTTTAAACACTACATATCTAAATTTAACTGTTTGTATATATGTAAATTCTGAACCGATTCAGCAAGTATTACTTCATGTTTAACATTATTAATATCGCGTAACTCATAATATCTACCGATATATTTTTGAAATTTTCCTTTGTCACTGTTTGTTCACCTTGCCTATCCCTGCTAAGCTGGGACGGGTCGGCTAGTTATTAAATGTATTAATGGAACTTTAAGACACGTCTTCATTTCGAATATCGATGTAAATCATGTATCACTTATTAGATATCTGATAATTCATTGTCACTGTCCTAATTTTCGATTTTCTACAGAAACAACACTTGTGCCGTCTACTTTAATACCTACCCTTTGCGTAAAAAAAGCAATTTCTGATGAGGCATCACCTATCGACTACATGAATCATTTGGACTATTATTATCGTGCAAAAAAAAAACATTTATTTTAGAAACGAAAAAATTATTGCTTCAGCTTTCTGGAGTATTACTTGTAATGGAAAGCCTGAGTACCGAGTTGAATTCTTTTACTAATTATTGAAGCTAAATCTTTGCTTTCATTCAAAAAGTATGAATAGAATGAAAACTTATCGCACTGATTGATTTCACCCCAGTCTTGCCTGGTGGCATTCTGATAACCCCAAGATGGCGCACAACTATGCGACAGACTGTGTAATTGTAATGGATCACTTTCCTAAATACAAATGAATCCATTTTGCACCTGACTGGATCCGACTTTCTGCATGCTTCTGTGAACGTTTTGTTATTAGCATTTGCTGTGATCGATTTATTTTCATTACAGACTTACAGCATTTCAAAGTCTTCTGAATATGATCGACTGATTAATCGTTTTTTGTAATATTTTCTATATATATATATATATATATATATATATATATATATATATATATATATATATATATATATATATATAACTGAGATTGAATTCCCGCACATCACTTGGTGAAACATCATAAAGAATAAAGTATAAACTTTAAAATAGAAAACACTTGGCTTATGTTTCACTATATAAAAATATTTAGATACTGTATTTAGCAGTAACGAATAGTCGACATGTTTCGAGTTATGAACTCATTATCAAGACTGACTACAGTAGAGTATTACATCTTATTTTTTAAAACAGACAAAAGCAAAGGTGATACCTGAAAATCAATTTATTCGTTTACAAGGGGTAATTGACAATTATGGATGGAACTTATTTCGAGAATTTCAAGAATGTCAAGGCGCTTTCCTTTGTTACTGAATGTAACAATTGGGTTTTGTTGAAATCCAGGAAATGATTGAATTTTATACAATGTTCAGAGAAGCCAGTGGTATTTTTATTTTGTAAAATTGACTTTTTATGTTCTTCAATACGAATGTTTATATTGCTTCCAGATTGTCCAATATAGAAAGCAGGACATTCGTCGCAAAATATTTTGTAAACACTAACTCCGATGTTAGATTTTTCTCTATTATTGACCAAGAATGACTTCAAGTTTTTTTTATTTGTACAAATTGTTTTAACGTTATTTTTCGATAATAGTCTGTTACAAATTTTGCTACTCAAATTCGGCACATAATTTATTGGATATTAAAAAGGATTTCAGATTTTTAAATGTAAGTATTTTTATCTATGATAGTTACAGTATTTCCTTTGTCCGCTTTGCATATAACCAAATTATTATCCTAAATTTTTGATCTCAACTGTTTTATAGTTTTTAATTCGAAATTATTGTTATTCCTATTCTATTTTCAATGCTGATAATAATTCAATAATTACTAACGTTTCATTATGGAGGAGTTATGTAGATGATATTTTTTGTATTTGGACCGGTACAGATAGGCAGTTAGATAATTTCCTTAAATATAAATATACTTTCTACAACTCAATTCAAAAGAAGTAGAAAACGAAAATGGTACCTTGAATTTCTCAGACGTTCAGATTGCTAGGAATTTGAATTATCCTATTTTCAATATTTTTAGAAAACCAACCTTCACAGATACTTTAATTCACAGCGACAGTAACCAACACATTAAAATAAGACTCAGTGCTTTTCTTTCGTTCATACATAGGTTGTTCACTATTCCATTATCGGAAACAAATTTTCAAACTGAAGTTAATACAATAAAATTATTAGCCACCAATAACGGTTACAATGAAAGTCTCATCGATAAGCTCATTGGAAAAACGAATAAAGTATCTGTTGCATTCAATATACCCCACGCAAACTATTAATGAAGAACGAAAATACTTCCCAATAAATTATGTGCGGAATTAGAGTAGCAAAATTTGTAATAGACTATTATCGAAATATAACGTTGAAACAATTTGTACAAATAAAAGAAACTTGAAGTCATTCTTGGTCAATAATTAAGAAAAATCTAACATCGGAGGAAACAGTGGTGTTTACAAAATATTTTGTGACGAATGTCCTGCTTTCTATATGGGACAGACAGGAAGGAATATAAATATTCGTGTGGAAGAACATAAAATGTCAATTTTACAAAATAAAAATACCTTCTCTGAACATTGTATAAAATTCAATCATTTCCTGGCTATCAACAAAACCCAATTGTTGCATGCAGGTAACAAAAGAAAGCGCCTTCTTTAAATTCTCGAAATATAAATAATAAGTTCCGCCCATGATAGTCAATTACCCCTGTCTTATAAAATAAGATGTAATACTATCCTGTAGTCAGTCTTAATAATAAGTTCTTATCTCGAAACATGTCGTCTATTCGTTACTGCTAAATACATTATCAAAATATTTTTATATAGTGAAACATAAGAAGTGTTTTTTATTTTAAAGTTTATACTTTATATATATATATATATATATATATATATATATGTATATATATATATATATATTTATATATATATATATATATATATATATATATATATATATATATATATGTATATATATATATATATATCTATATATATATATATATATATATATATATATGTATATATATATATATATATTTATATATATATATATATATATATTTATATATATATATATATATATATATATATATATATATATATATATATATATATATATATATATATATATATATATATATTTCGCGAGGAATATATTTCGGTACTGGGTAGTAAAATTGACTTATTATTCTAATCTTCAAAATATCTTTATTTTCAACCTAAAAATGCTGTTCTTCAGGATGCTAATAACAATGACGTTAAAAAACAATAATTTACAATTGAAAAACGTAATAGCTTACATCTGAAAAAAGGTTAGAGAACGTGATAAATCAATATCAAAACAATGGTTAATAATAACAATTTCACATTTATCAAATGAAATAAGTCATGACATACATTTCAGTGAAACTTTACCTTCTTGAGATTGAAAAGGCAAACTGTTTGCCTTTATCATCTGAAGAAGGTGAAGTTTCACTGAAACGTGCGTAGTATTTATACCGACCAAGGCATGTGTGACATTTCTTAATTATTTCAAGTAGTTCGCTCTGAGTAAAAAAAGTGTCACATTTTTTCGTCGCTACCACCATTTTGATGTAGAAATTTCGTGTGTTTCATATTCTGCAAACCGCGTAATCCCCTTTAAATTAAGCTGAAGGGTTTGAAGCATTGTATGTCAGTTAAGATTGTGGATGAGGCTATGGTGGCGGAGCTCAGGTGCTCACGTTTTTTGTTTCATAGTTTGTTTTATACCTAGACACTTATCCTAACGTAATCTAATGATACCAGTAGAAGAGAGGTAGGTAGTGAATAAACGGAAATGATCTGGGTAAATGCTAGAGTTTATGTAAGACAAATTCGAATAACATTCTAATGTGCAATATATCATGTTCGATACCTATAGAAATAATTTTTGACTTTTACAAAACATAATGCTTCCAAGGCTCGTTGATTTCAATAAATTCCATTTAAAAGAAAATAGTATATCTTTGAATGAGTGACGAAAGAAAGTTTTTTTCAAGCGAGATAATAATTCTTCTCAGTTCTCTAAAAAAAACCATTTTGACGAGTTAAACAGTATACTATTCCTACGAGCACGCCTAATATAATGAATCTGGTGCATTCTTTGAGAACAAATTCATTTTGTCGGTGGAAAAAATATCCTTCTTCGTACTGTTGAAACCATCAGATTTTCATTTTAGGATCGTAACTTGTTATTTACGGATATTGATATCATTCATTGATAATGTTGAGTTCCTAACATGAAATATAAAGATCATAAGGTAAATGCTTTCAAACTTTCCGATAGTTTTCCATAATATCTAAGCAATGCCGTTTCTGACTATTAATTTACGTGATTATCAGTCTCTTTTTTGACGCTCCTAGAAATATTCATTTAACAACTGACTTTTAATATTTCAATGTGCTCGACTTGGAAAGTCAATACTTTCAAAGTCGAGCACATTGATATCAATATATCTCTTAGAGCCTATTTGATCTGAAACCCTCTGAACTCATCAAAGATTCAGTGAATTGTTCCCTTTTTATAAAAACAATTCAATTCGCGCTCTAATGTGCAAAATAATACGCACAGTACAGTCGTGATACGAGTTTGAAGTAAAGGTAGCTGTCAGTTCTCATACAATAGTATATTACATACCGAGCGGGGTAGTAATCTATTACAGCCGAACGGCAAGGTAGCATACCGAGGTGCGCAGCACCGAGGTGTGCTGCAGACGTGAGGCTGGAATGATTTTCCCCAAGGTTTGTATACTATTTTACTCACAATCTATCACATTAATAATCAAGTTCTGATAACAATTATTACTTGTATAAAATGGGCAACATAAAAAGTTATTTGATTCAACCATATATTCGATTTGACAGGGTCATAATTCACAATTTAATTTTTGACAATATTAACGAAAAATGTCCGACTGCGAATTTGAATCCACACCACCAGAACTTCGAGTAGCTGCAGAACTAGCATCCGAAAGCCTTATTTCTGTGAAAAGCAGAAGAAAGTATATGAATACATACGAAACGTATATTAACAGGTGCGTGCCTAAAGGTGCGCTGCACACCTTTGAGACTGTGCTCCTTGCCTATTTCGGTGAATTGAGTAATCAGAATAAAGCCAATACATTATGGTCAAGGTACCTAACTCGACGCTACGAACACTATTAAATATTAGGCATAATGCTGAAATCAGTAATAATGCAAAATTGCGAGCATATTTGAAAAGGCAGAATGTGGGATACAAAGCTAAAAAGTGAAGTGTTCTTTCCGAAGCAAACATCGATAAATTTCTATACGAAGCTCCCTCAAAAGGTAACATTTTAATTTCTTTAGTGCATATTAAAACTGTTAAAGTACAAATTTCTTTCAGGTTGCCTTGATTATTGGCATTTCCGGAGCTTGCAGGTGTGATGAACTTCTAAAAATGAAAATAAATGATTTGGAAATTTAAGAAAATCGGATTATAATAACGATTCCTATAACCAAAACCTATTCCTCGCGTACATTTGTGATTACAAAACCGGAATGGATGAAAGTAGTGAAACAATACTGTGGCATGCGCAACAACATCGACTGTGAAAGGTTGTTCTTACAAATGAGATTTGGCAAAGTTACACGACAGCATTTTGGGCATAATTTTATTCTATCGGAAGCTTTCACAAGAAAATTACAACCTTTTTAAAACTAGAAAATTTTAATGGGTTCACAGGACTTTGTTTCAGACGTACTTCAGCGACAATATTAGCAAATACAGGTGGAGACATTCTACAGTTGAAGAGATTAGGGGGTGGAAATCTAGTAACGTGGCTGAAGGTTATGTGGAGAATTCTTTGCATGGACAAGTAAAAATAGCTAATATGTTGTCTCATTCTGAAAATCCTAGAACGTCGCCATCATCATCGAATTCTGAAACTCATAACTTTAAGCAACAAGGTCATGCTTCAACGCTCAATAGTAATCATAATTCGAATGTAACTAATAATATTTATAATTCCAAATAGGTTTTTTTTATATTAAATGAATATTGAGTTAATTCTGATTTATTTTCATGCTAGTAGGTGAAGTGACACAAGCTAGCCGGTAAAGTGACATTTGCTAGCTGGGAAAGTGAGATATGCTAGCCGGGAAAGTATGAAGTATGTAATGAAGCGCTTCCCGACTGTTCTGAAGGTTAGAAAACATCGATTACCGATCGATTGTGAGTAAAAATTTTTCGACACTTAATGAACAAACTTCTTTCAATTCCTGTTTTATTTTAATCTTCTGAATTATTAATTAAATTTCATGGATCAACTCACTAATAATGATTTTTCGATGTGTCTGACCCGGAAAGCCTTGATTCTTTCAGAACCGTGATTACGGAACACTTCACCGTCTTCCAGACAGGCACCTGAGGCAAAACAACTTCGATTATTCTGAAATCACTGCGAAAAGCGCCAAGAGGGAAGGTCTGAAGCCCTATTAATTTCGAGCAGGCTTCGGCCGTATTAGAGTTTTATGCCAGTTCATTATGTAATATACATGGAAAAATTTAGTCATGTGGAAAACGCCGAGTGCAGTGTTTGCAGAACTCGTTCAGATGCTCTTGAATGTGGAGATCAATATGAATTCATCAATTTTTTCTTTGTATGCATTTTGCTCATTAACTGAAAAATTTACGGTGAATTGTCTAAATCATTTTCTATCGTCGAAAAATTTTGTTATTTCTTTCTAGTAAAAGCTTTGCCGTGATCGTGCTGTTTTTTCGATTTGAGTTCTTACTGTCGATCTGCAATGCTGAAACCTTTACAGAGGCCATCTAATCTACCAGTTGGTATTCATGTAATTTATGGCCCTGGAGTTTTCTAATACATTTTAATCATGTCTCTATTTTTGAATAATATTATCAGATGGGTTTTATTGCAATTCTCACTTATTTTCTCTACATTTACAGATGTATTGAAAATTTTTCATAGTTTTCTGATGAGCAGAACAGCGCTTGCTTTAGCATTTCGAATAGAACATCAGCTTCAATGAAAATTTTATTATTTTCATGAACAGTAATAATTTCTTATATTTCTTCTGTGTCCAATTTTGTATTTTCCTTATGTATGTACTTTTTCTATTTTTACTTCATTCATTGTGTTTTTGATAGCTATATTATATTTTTTTCTTTGGGTATCTCATATTCTTGTTGATCAGTATATTTCCTAGTTCTTCTCCATAATGATTTTTGAGATTCTTAGTTGTCGTTGTTTCTTATTTTATTATTCTTAAATTTTTTCTTTTTTCATTATGTGCTACTTTTGAAATTTCCAATTGTATGGTCTATACAGAATTTATCAGTATCGTTATAAATTCTACGATGGAATTAAGTGTCTGTTTTATATGAAATTTTAGAGATAAATTTCAGAGATAAACCTCCTTCGACAGATTTGTGACAAATGGTGAAATTTTAAAGTAATTTTATCATATGTGGGAAAATATTTGCAATAGCTATTTTATATTGTTTACTTTCGATAAGACCTTCGATCCTATTAGAAGAATAACTGTTATTTACATTTGATTAGTCTACTATATATATATGGAAATACAGAAAAGTCTGTAAAGTATACTGAGATGGGTGGCTAATTAGCTTGAAAACTTCGATGAACATCCATAGTAACAACTAAACAAAATTTGTTCCAGAACCTTTATCGTATCTACAGCTACGCCAAATATCTTTTCGTCACTAGAGATGCCTTTTGCAGTTATCTACTAAACGTTTGAAAAGGAAAGAGTCCTGGTGGAAATTTTTCTCTTGTTAGATAATGGAAGTGTAATACCCTCATTAACATCTGCCAACCATCTCCGAATACATATATTATACACAGAAAATATTGAAGTGAATAACTCGATGAATATTTGTTAATCATCCGGTGAATAATTTTAAAATATGTTGCTGCCTCAAGTAGATAAATTAACGGGTTATTAAACCTTTTACTTATAATAACCTATTGGAGGTTTGTGTAGCAAAAAATATTTTCTAAAATGAATTGAATTAAGAGAATCTTTTAGTAAAAAGCTACTATCTGGCTTCAGATATGTATACTCTTTTCTAGCGAAACAAGAAGACAGAATGGCAAAAAATTATCGTCTCAAATCATCATTGTACTTCTTCATTTTAAACTCTTCAAATGAAAGATTTATTTCATTCCAATAAGGCCCTTATCATACCACTCTATATAACTGCAATACGCTACTCAAATTCGCTCTGAGCGAGCCATCACCCACCAACTCCTTTAACGTTTAATTGTGTACACGCTTCTATGTCGATATTTTGTCAATTACTATCTTCTACATTCTCGCATCCCTACCGATGCGCTAAATTGGCCATGAAAGCACCGTTTCTGAAAGTTTAATTTCCAGACCACATCAATCGATTGATGGCGATAATAAATTTTAGTGGGCCAACTTCACTTTGCTCGACTTGCAAGGTGCGGGAGATTCTCCAGATTAAAGGCTACTATTCGTATGCTACTTGATATTCAGATGAAACCTGATAAATGTGATCAAAACGAAAACACTTATTTTCAAGGGATATTCATTAGATTTTGTAATATAGTGACGTAGGTAAGTTTCGCCTGTACCAGAGTATTTAGATCTAACTGAGGAGGTAGGTACCTACCCAAACAGACTCAATAATGACGCATAGTCTTTAAATGTCTATACGGATCATTAAACAGTGTAGAAATTGAAAAAACGTGAGTAACTAAAGTCTCCACGATCATTCACTAAATTTCCAGAATATGTACCTGTTTTCGAGGAGTTTGGTTGTAAACCTTTATTTGATGAATTCAGTATTTGAAAGTCTTGGTTGAAATAATGATAGTTTTCCAATGAATTATATACTTGATATACTTTATTCTTCAATCTGTATGAGTACCTAATAGGTTTTTATAAATACTTTGTTAAAAATTTCAGTACCTATCTTGTGACCCAACAAACCCTAGTAGAAGCTAAACGTAATACCTATACAGTTCAAATCTCTTAAACAGTGTTCATTTTATTTATAATTAAAATGAATTAATGTTATCAAGTAACAGCATATAGTGGCTTACAACTACCAAATCGGAGTGTTCAATTCCATTCTGAAATTTTCCAAAAATTGTGTTATTTGAATCAGAACCTGGAATAACTCTCAATTGTGCAAAGGTCATCCTACTTATTAGGTGAAGATTGTTGTAGTTTGATATAATGGTATGACTGCACTGGTTCAGAAAAACAAGATGGGTTTAAGAACTGCACATAAAAACGTGAACCATCGTGTCGCGAATGACGGTGGATAGATAAGAATTACAAAAAAGCATATGTGGAAATTAGATGAAAGGCTTATTCTCTTGGAGGTGCTGCTCACACTAAAAGAGTTACTTGCATGAATAGAAGTTAAAGCCAAACAGCCAAACCATGCCATCATAAAATATGTAAGGATGCAATCGATTATCCATGGTAGGAAGATTATAGATTTGTTTCTATACGTGGATATTTAAATCACATTGAGGATTTACCGGTTTGGTCGTAAAGGTCATGCTGCAGGAGATATTCCTGGAGATAGATTCAAGATAGTGAAGCTAGCATTATATAATGGTATGGAGGTTATTAATGTTGAAGCAAATGAATTCATATGTAGACCCAAGTTTGAACACCAGCAATATAATATAAGTGAGAAGGAGAAATTATGTAAATACTTCTCAAGAAATCTTATCACTATATTAGTCGATGAAAATTTTACCACATAATTGGACTTCCTGATTATTTGAAATGAAATTTATTACGGTTGCCATTATACAAGTATATTCAATATTCATGTTGTAAATCAGGACGATTTCAGCCTATGTAGCCATTAGAATATGACAGGGAAATTTAATCTGAATGTGCGCTTTCATCAAACAGAAAATTGATGTTATGAGTTTACAATTTTAAAAAAACTGGATTTGCTATTTAAATGAAAATCATTTATAATATTATTTGAGAATGAGTATTCAAAAAATATTTGTTAAAATTGATGATATTTATAACCTCTCAATGAATTTTGTTTTCAGTATGAACCAGCAACAGTTATTAAATTGATTTGAGAGATTTACATTTGATCATTTGATATTGATTCAGAAAGTTGATAACTAACATAATATCATACAGCGCGATCTCACAACAGTTGACTATCATCAATCGGCAACAATATAGGTACAAATAAAAACTACGAGATAGTGTTGTATAAAATTGTATGCATGAGAGTTGACATGAGGTCATGAATAGTTTTTACAAAAAATACAACTACACATACAGTTAGACGTTTCCGAGATACGTAAATATATATACAGGAGTTCGTTAATTATGAATTTATTTTTTTGAGTGACTATAATTTGAGCGAAACTATTTGGTCTAATCATAATGATCTGTCTGAGGATCTTCTAGCCATCTGTAATTGTGCTGACTCAAATGTTCAAGAAAACGTAGCCCTCTTGATGAATTTTTTCTCCTATCATGGAATGTGCCAATATTTGCCTGTGCATGCTGCCAAGGGTTATACGATGGATTTAGCATGCTCATCGCTTCAAGAAGACTGTGTTTGTTTGGTTGACTCTCAAGATTTTTTTGGTTTTATATGGAAATAAACTCTTGTTTGCAACAGTGCGATTGGAGTATGTTGTTCGCAAACAACAGGGTTGAAGATAATTCTTCAAAATTTTATTCAATTCTAAATAAACAAATAAGTAATTTTTTTGCACTGAATGTGATAGTACTTTCCATATTGGTACTCTACTGCATCAATTTCGTTTATGAAGAATGTTAAATAATTTTGAATATTAGCTCTTCATATTCTCTGTCAAAAATAAAGAATAAAAGTCAAAGAATTACTTCGATATTTCACTTAGTTTCGGATTTATGGAAGTAAACGTGTGACCCCGACTCGTATTCGATGCGTGTGCGGTGTGACGTCATCTCACAACACTCGCTCTGTCCGCTCGCGCTCTCAGCACGGTGTCGTCTTACGTTTCATTATAAATTATAAATACTTTCAAAAATGTTCAATCCAAATACTAGGAAATCATGTGTTGTGCCGAAATGTACAAATACAACAATTTATGACATCTTTTTTCTAATATGATTCCTCTTTTGATAGCAGCAGTTTCTTTAAAAGTTATGGCACCAAATATTTCTTCAGCGAAAGAGCCATCTTAAGTTGTACACCGAGCAGCTTGTGCATTTTTGAAGCTGTTATTCATCCGTAGCGATCGTAGCGCATCTCAAACCACAAATCTGAATCAGATCTTTAAATGCATGTAAAATCAAAACTAATAAGTATTTTTGACTGAAACAAAAACTAGTATATTTGTATATATACAAGCTTTACTGTAACAAACTTTCATACCGATTTGGCATACCTATTAACATTCTTCATTATTGATAAGAAAAAAGTTCACAAAAAGTGGCTGCAATTTAATGTTCCCAGTGATGGCATTAAATTTCTTTAGGCCTGATCTATCCGTCAGTCTAAAACTGACAGGCAATTATATATTGATAGTATTGAAAAGAAATCAATAAAAAGTATAAAAAAATTTTGGAATTATATAAACTCTCTATCAAAATCTAATTATATTCCCGAAGAGGTATTTTTTAATAATATAAATAGTCATGATGGTAAGTCTGCATGTAATTTGTTTGCTAGGAATTTTGAATTGGTTTATCTAAATTCCAGTTCCTCTTTTCAGCACCAATTATATCTTAATGAGGAACTTGATTTCACTAGTAGTAGGGAGGAAACAGCTTTAACCATCAAAAATTTGAAAGAGTCAAACTCCTTAGGGCCTGATGGGTTGTCAGCTTTATTTGTTGAAATCTGTTCTAGTTCTTTAGTTGAACCTCTTTACTTACTATATAAGCAATCTTTGATTACTGGGTGCATGCCCACCTTGTAGAAAAACCTTTATTACCCCAATATTTAAAGCCGGTAATAAACATGACGTTGTAAATTATCGCCCTATTGCCATCATTGGTACCATACGTAAAATTTTCGATTCCATTGTCGCTATGAAACTCTTTGCACTATGCCTTCAATTTATAATTCGGAATCAGCATGGATTTGTCAAAGGGAGGTCCACTATTACTAATCTTATATTTTGTAACAATTTTATTGCTGATACCCTAAATGATGAATCCTGTCCTGATGAGGTTAAACAGGTGGATTCTATTTACTTGGATTTTGCTGACGCTTTTGATTCTGTCATCCACAATCTTCTTGTTTATAAATTATATAAGTTCGGACTGAGTGGGGGCACCTGAAAATGGATATTATCATATCTTACTAAACAGGAACATCAAGTACGTATTAAGGGAAATCTATCTGATCCATTTATTGCAACTTCTGGTGTGCCTCTGAGTTCGCACCTAGGCCCATTGTTGTTTATCCTATTCATAAATGATATATGCGACTCTCTCAAGTTTGGTGTTGCATCAATCTTTGCTGATGACATAAAAACTTTCAACAGAGTTAGGTGCTTCTAATGACGAGATTAAAATGCAAAACGATCTGGTTCTTATTCACAACTGGTCTTGTACAAACCAAATAAAATTAAACTGTACCAAATGTAAAGTTTTACCTATTACTAGAAGTAGAAATAAGAAACTAAAATTCAATTATTCCATTAATGGTGAAATGAAGGATAATGTTTGTAATATTAAGGATCTAGGTGTAATTCACCAAAGTAATTTTGAATTTGACCTCCACCTAAATGCCACTGTAAGGCCTACAGGTATTTAGGTTTTATTATTAGGTCTACAAAAGAGTTTAAATCCCACGAATCTATAATTCATCTATACAAAACGCTAGTCAGACCCATTATGCTTTATGGTTCAATTATATGGTCTCCATCCAAATTAACGCACATTCCGATTTTAGAGTCAATTCAACATAAATTTTTCAAATTCCTTGCATCTAAAATGAGTGATAGGGTTTCTTATAACGATATCCGTTAATTTGTAATCTATCAAATCCCTCCACATCTATCATGATGTTTATTTTGTTAAAATATCATTAATGGGTCTTGTAAACTGTGAATGTCTTCTTGGGATGTTGACTGAAAGGGAGGTCCCTTATGAGCTAAGGCGCATAAGACCTCTTCTAGAGCATGGAACTCATCGGAATTATATTTATAATTCTTCCATTTTTAGGTTAAGGAGAAAGTGGAACAAAATTGTTATGCCCACAGTTGTGCTACGTACTTGAAAATATTCAAAGGGGAACTCAAACTTATTGTTAATCTTTATTTCTAATGAGAGCCTATTTTGCCTACTTATATTGTATATTGTTATATTCATATACTTATAATTATCTTATATAGCTATTATAAACTATTGCCTATGCTATCAGCAAGTTTGTTATTACCAAATTACTCTTATTTTGTATAATTTTGTATAAAAAAGGATCTTTGATGAAATCATTGACCCGTTGACTTTTCAAATAAAATAAAAATAAAATAGAAATATATATATATATATATATATATATATATATATATATATATATATTCGTCATTATTTGCTTACTCAGTGGTTGCAGCTGTTGATTAAATAATAGGTTTTGATTAAGTATGTGATTCTGGTGTTAATAGTGTTTCGGTACATTTTTTATCGCTTTTTACCTAGGAATTCTTTTCATTGACGCTATTTCTTCTTCGTACTTCGTTTTCCACGGTTTAGGCGCTTTTTTTCAACGTAAATTAATTCAAATATCACATCACTATTCCAATAGTTCGCAAATATGTTTGTTCTGTGTGTTGTCTTCTATTTGTTAGAACTCCGAAGATCACGAACACATATTTAAATATTGGTTGGATTGTAGCAATTCAGAATAATGTACTTACATCCAATATTTGATATACTCCCGGACCAAAAGACATTGACTACATGCCTGTCTTTGATGAGATATTAGTACAAGACAGTAAGTGCCTCGCGGTGAGCCGAAGAGATCCGCTCTTTCACTCGATGTGGCGAACCGTCAATTTTCCGGCTGTCGTAACTTAAAAGCCGAAGTGTATTTAGAGTCCCACTCGGTCTTCGAACACGACGTGTCTGGATATCAATGTTCCACGCTGTTTCCTAGATAACCTGTATTTTTCGAAAGCATCCGTCACATGTACAGTGTAAATCGCAAATGACATATTTTCTATAATCCATCTAGATTGCCAACTTAGAAGAGGATATGCGACATGGAAAACCTCTAAATTTATGATTTATAAAATGTTTATCAATTGAAGTAAATTTTGTCTTTTATGAGTTTTAAGGTGTCAATTAAATACTGAAAAAAAGTTATTATATATATATATATATATATATATATATATATATATATATATATATATATATATATATATATATATATATATATATATATATATATATATATATATATATATATATATATATATATATATATATATATATATATAATTATTTATTCGAATTGTTGTTGCCTGTGAACTATTTCTAATCTCTTGATAATTATTAGCAATAACAGGCTTGTTGAATCTTAAAAAACTCGATTTTATTGAAAAGTTGACGTTTCGCCACGACATTCGTTGCTTTATCAAAACTTTTGAAAAAATTTTAATTTCTTTGACATTTATTGATTTGAAAAATTTGATTAGAAACAGACTACTATGTTCCACTAAAATTTTTCGGCTGTGGCCGTTCTTTGTTGTTTATTACGTGCTATTCAGTCCAATTATACATTCAAATTTGTTATTATTAGATGGTAAGGGAAACCACAGAAACCTTTACCCACGTAATGTTCGAAATAGGTTCAAATTATTTTGATTTTGAAGAGTGAAAGAATAATAATAATTTATCTTTTTTTCAAAAATTTCTCATTGCGGCTGTGGCCGTCTTCAGTTATTAATTACGTGCTATTTAGTCCAATATCAACAGACAGGTTCGTTGATATTAGATGGGAAGGGAACCACAGAAACCTTCACCCACGTAATGTACAAAATAGGTTTAAAATATTTGATTGTTGTCTTTAAAAAGACATTACTTGTGATTTTGGAGATCACATGTTCTAAACTATACTTTCTTTCTAGAAACATTGAAAATTCTAGATGTTTAGATTTTGTCTAAGAAGATGAGTTGTTGTAGTTAGAGTTTGTTTGTTGAATTATTTTGTTTTGATTCATATTGTTTCTTAGAAAAATTGAAGAATTAAATCTGCTTATATTGAACTCAAATGTTTGATATCTGTTCTATCATTTACGACTTCATTTAAATTTTTTTGAATATATAACATTTCTAAATATATATTTCAAATATTTTAAACCTATTTTGTACATTACGTGGGTGAAGGTTTCTGTGGTTCCCTTCCCATCTAATATCAACGGACCTGTCTGTTGATATTGGACTAAATAGCACGTAATTAATAACTGAAGACGGCCACAGCCGCAATGAGAAATTTTTGAAAAAAAGATAAATAGTACCCTATTATTATTATTCTTTGACTCTTCAAAATCAAAATAATTTGAACCTATTTCGAACATTACGTGGGTAAGGGTTTCTGTGGTTTCCCTTACCATCTAATAATACCAAATTTGAATGTTAATATTGGAAAGTCCAGCACGTAATAAACAAAAAAGAACGGCCACAGCCGAAAAATTTTAGTGAAACATAGTAGTCTGTTTCTATTCAAATTTTTCAAATCAATAAATGTCAAAGAAATTTCAATTTTTTCAAAAGTTTTGATAAAGCCACGAATGTCGTGGCGAAACGTCAACTTTTTAATAAAATCGAGTTTTTTAAGATTCAACAAGCCTGTTATTGCTAATAATTATCAAGAGATTATATACATATATATATATATATATATATATATATATATATATATATATATATTATATATATATATATATATATATATATATATATATATATATATATATATATATATATATATATATATATATATATATATACATCTGGCATACCTTGTTGCGTCCTTTCATAAAACAACCTTATTGCGTCCCCCAGAAATACGCTACTTAGGAAGAATCTGATTAAAGTATATTAATCTACGCAAAAAATTGGGTAGATCTCTCGTTTCAGATCTCCAATATCTTCAAGAATAAGAAAAGAATATACATGTACCATATGACGTCCTTTCATCTTGCTATCATTATTGCGTCCTGTGAATATACTGCTTTCACATTCAGAACAATATTGCGTCCAAGTTTTATTCGTTCTTTCATACTCAGCATGTTATGGCGTCCAGCGCTGTTGCCGAGTTCATCAGTATTCCTGGATATCCTTATATGAGAATATTCGACCATAATGACATTATCACAAGGTCAACATGCTTATCTAGGGGCAAAGCTTCGTTAGTAACTCGTAAGTAACTATTTGCAACCTAAAAATTTTCGTTTGTACCCTCACCTTCGATGAAAAAATGACACCCCTAACATGCGAAATTAGCACCCAAATTTTCGAAAATGTGAAATTTTTTTTCTGTCATTCGTTAGCAACAGGTGAGTAACTAATTGTAACATCAAAATTTTCGTTTGTAACTTCACCTTCAATGAAAAAATGACAATGAAATACTGACAGAAAAACACTATATAGGTATCGATGGGCATCCAATTTAGAATACTAAAGAAATTTTGCGAATTGTTGCAATTTTTCCTTTGTCGATTGGGTTAAAAACAAGAATTGAGTGTTACGAATAGTTTTTAACGAAGAACTACTGAGAGCAAAAAAATTTAGAATATTTGAAAATGTGGGTGCTAACTTCACATATTAGGGGTGCCATATGGTAACCACCTAAAATTTTCATGTTACTAACGAATGCAAAATAGATTTTAATTTTCGAAAATGTGGGTGCTGACTTCGTATGTTAGAAGTGTCACTTTTTTCATTGAAGAATAGGTTACTTACGAAAATTTTCTTGTAACAAATAGTTACTAACGAGTTACCATCGAATGAAACAAGTAATTTCTACATTTCCGTAAATGCGGATGTCCGTGAAGTTAGCACCCAGCGGAATGCAGTATTTTTCTCTCAGTATCCTTGAGGTACAAACAAAAATTTTGATGTTAAAAATAGTTACTTACGAGTTACTAACGAGTGAAAAAAAAATTATCATATTATCGAAAATGCGGGTGCTAACTTCGCATGTTAATGGTGACATTTTTTCATTGAAGGTAAGGTAGAAAAATAAAAGTTTTAGGTTACAAATAGTCACTTACGAGTTACTAACGAATGAAAGAAAAAAATTTTTACATTTTCGAAAATGTGTGTGCTAACTTTGCATGTTAGGAGTGTCATTTTTTCATTGAAGGTGAGGTTACAAACGAGAATCTTTATGTTACAAATTGTTACTAACGAGTTACTATCGAATGAAACAAAAAATTTCTACATTTTCGGAAATGCCCGTGAAGTAAGCACCCAACGGAATGCAGTATTTTTCTATCAGTATCCTTGAGGTACAAACAAAATCTTTAGGTTGCAAATAGTGACTTACGAGTTACTAACGAATGAAAGAAAAATTTTTCACATTTTCGAGAATGTGGGTGCTAACTTCGCATTTCAGGGGTGTTATTTTCCATCAAAAAGTGGATGCCTAGCGAAATGTGGTATTTTTCTATCAGTATGCTTGAGTTACACACAGAAATTTTGATGTTACAAATAGTTACTAACGATTTCAAAAAAATTTCATCATTTTCGCAAATGCGGCTGCTAATTTCGCATGTAAGGGGTGTCCTTTTTTCATTAAAGGGTGAGTTGAAAACAAAAGTTTGTATGTTACAAATAGTTACTAACGAGTAACTAACGAAGGAAATAAAAATTTTCTACATTTTCGAAAATGTTGCTGCCCAACTTCGCATTCTACTTGTGTAATTTCGCCATTAAAGGTTAGGTTACAAACGAAAATCTTTATATTACAAATAGTTGCTAACGTTGGACTTTCCGATCGTATTTTGTTTTTCGCGAAAAATTGAAAAGTGGATGCCCGTGAAGTTAGCGCCCAGCGGAATGCGGTGTTTTTCTATCTGTATCCTTGAGGTAGAAACGGAAATTTTTAGGTTACAAACAGTTACTAAGGAGTTACTAACGAATGCAAAAAAAATTTCTACATGTTCTAAAATGTGGGTTCTTTTTTCACGAATACTTTGAATCATCATTCTACTCATAATTTCAATAAAAAGGTTTCAACATTCGTTCACAAATTCCAAAAAAAATTGAGTAAAACCTTTCGTTATCATCAATGCAAGGTTTATATCACACATTCAATATTTCAAAACTTTCAGATATCTGAATAATTTGGAGGCCATTCGTAGGCGCATGCTGAAAAGTTTTCACGAAAATTTTTATGTTACAAATAGTAACTAACGAGTTACTAACGAATCAAAGAAAAATTTTCATATTTTTGAAAATATGGGTGCTACCTTCGCATTTTGGAGGTGGCATTTCCCCATTGAAGGTTGGGTTACAAACGAAAACTTTGATGATAAAAATATTCACTAACCGTGATCTCTTCAATTGTATTTTGTTTTCCGCGAAAAATCGAAAAGTGGATACAAGTGGGTGCCCATCGATATATGGTCTTTTTCTGTCAGTGTTCTTGAGGTACAAACGAAAATTTTTATGTTACAAATAGTTACTAACGAGTTACTTACGAAGGAAAGAAAAAATTTCTTTATTTTCGAAAATGGGGATGCCCGTGAAGTTAGCACCCAGCAGAATGCGGTATTTTTTTCTCAGTATCCTTGAGGAACAAACGAAAATTTTTAGGTTACAAATCGTGTCTAACGCGTTACTAACGAATGCAAAAAAAAATTTCTTCATTTTCGAAAATGTGGGTGCTAACTTCACGGACACTGAAGTATTACTTGTTTACGTTGCCTTCAACTATTGGGCAATTTCTTTCAACATATCTCGGTTTGTATACGGTGTAGATCAGAAATATTTTCTTGAGATTGTGAAGCTTGATAATTTCTCTAAAAATGTTTCTTTGCTTTTTTTTCGTATTTTCGTACATTGTGAGCATAACGATGTGTTCCATAAAAAATCTGGACGAACAATTTTATTTGTAGTGATATCTCCCGAACAATTTCTTTTTAGTGATATCTCGTCAATTTTGGAGATAAATTTATGGAATTTTCAGGATACACGGACAATATTATTTGCAGGGCAAATGGTTTTTTTTTCTTATTTGTCTTATTTGAAAAAAAACATTTAGTAGAGAGCACCTACTTGATGATTATTTGATAAATCATTTGAAGAATCACGGGACAACAAATAGGAAAAAGATAAACTATTTGACCTGCAAAATGATATTGTCCATGTATCCTGAAAATTTCATACATTGGTCTCAAACATTGACGGAGATATGACTGAAATAAAAATCGTTCGTCCAGATTTTTATGGAACACATCGATATGCACACAATATAAGAAAAGAAACGGAAAAAAGGAAAACACACATTTTAGAGAAATTATCAAGCTTCAATCCATAGAAAACATTTTTGAACTACGCCGTATACAAACTGAGATATGATGAAATAAATAGCTCAATGGTTGAAGGCAACGTAAACAAGAGATACTTCCCCTTAAAACAAAAATTAGACCGTTTGAACAAAAAACATAATTCAAGAATTTCGAATCAGATGAAACCTATAATTCATGAACTCTAACTAAAATCCCAAAACGAAGTGCAAGGCGAAATATTTCCTACAGTCCAACCGAGTCGGATGCCAACGAAGCATCAAGAACCAAATAACAGATTGTGAAAGCCGAAGTGAACTTGAATCGAGGAGAGTTAAAATATTCCAGATGTGACCAACATGCATCTATTCTTGTGCACTGATGCCAGATCGGGGACGCAACATTATATTTCAAATGAAACATGTATATTTGGATGTAAATCAGATTTCACCCTTTACAGCGCCCCCGAAGCAGAATTTGCGTGAACTATTGCTTTCATGGAGCGCACATTACTACGTCCTCGAACACGAATTTGAAAATGCCGTAACTCAGTCATCCAATTATCAATGAATTTTATAGCTTTCTCAAGGGTAGCACTGATGGCCCTCTACATTTAGCGGCAACTCCTATAATCGGAACCCTTGAAACTTCAGAGATATTGTCGAAAAACAATGCTGCGTCCGGTATACGGACGCACTATCATGCAGGACGCAACTGTGTATGTGGCAATGTCAATGTATGGACGCAATATGGTACGCTGGATATATATATATATATATATATATATATAAATATATATATATATGTATATATATACATATATACATATATATATAATGTAATATATATATATATAAATATATATAAATATATATATATATATATATATATATATATATATATATATATATATATATATATATATATATATATATATATATATATATATATATATATATATATATTTGCAAAAAACTTTGATTGATTGCAATTGCACCATCAAACACTCAGGAATTCACTTGTCACTTCAGACCGAGAAATGTCAACATCACCGTCTAATCAAGTAGGTGTCGCTTTCAATGACTTTTCCTCAATGACTGGGCCCATTGTTAACCAGCTCTTCATCTCTTCGGCGTAGCAAACCACCCCAGAGTCAGCTACCGACTGACCTGCCTGAAGCTCAAATCCAGAACCGTCCTGATGTATTAATCTGTGGACGATAACTTTTCCATTCGGATGTCATTCGGTTAAAAATTTAGAACGAAATAACATACTATCCAAACGCGACGCAACAATTCGTGTCGTCGCCCGATGTGCACTGTGCACATTACCATCATGCGATGCCACACTACACACAAGCAATTTCTGATCAGAATGCTGTTGACAGTGACAGTGTACGAATGTATGAAATGGATTTAATAATTAATGATGAAGTTGCTGAAGAAGATTTGAAGCAAATTTTGGTTTAATATGATACTAAAACGACCCAAGAAAAAGACATCAAGAAGACGTTACTGAGTGCTTTCATTTGCACTGCAATTTCTTTCCATGCATTATTTCACATTATGATCCCTATAATAATAGGGCTATAATATAAGTCGAGCTAAACTCGATCTATATATATATATATATATATATATATATATATATATATATATAAATATATATATATATAAATATATATATATATATATATATATAATATAAATATATATATATATATATATATATATATATATATATATATATATTATATATATATATATATATATATATATATATATATATATTTATATAACAGAATTTTGTTTTACTATTTCAATTAATTGGTCGTCGGTCATTTTCGTCCAATTTCTGCCAAAGTGTAATAAATGATTGATAGGGTATCAATGTACACGTTGTGCAAAAAGTCTCGAAGGAACGAACGCGTGACATCGGTTGTTACCTGAAAACTAATACGATACAGTCAAATGCGGCAGAAATGCTCATTCCACTTGATTTCAAGTTCCAACTGTAAATTTATTGTTGTGTTAATTTGTCAATTAATCAATTTGTATTCATCATCTAGCATTTGGATCAATTATGGATTTCTATTAGGTCCTGTGGATTGGAAATAAGTTAATAATTTGTTCTAAACCTGATTAAGGCAAAAATTAATTTCTATATTCACAGCACAGAGCATTTTCCATTTGTCATAAAATCAGTATTTTTTCCGCAAAATTGGCTATGTTGTAATGGTAGCACTTCAACTCTTCTGACCTATAAATTGTTTTATATGATCGTTTAAAAATCATCCGATCCAATTCAAATTTCGTTGATTGCGCCTTTACAAAACTATGCGAATGGCCAATGTTAATTCATCTATGGCCATTAGTAATGATTGTGTATTTTACTAGTGAGAATGAAAACTAAGTTCAATACAATACAGCACCATATCTATAATCTCCACTATTAAATAAAATTACAATCAATATTGTGCATGCATTGAAAGCTATTAACATAATGTATTGATATTTATTAATCTGAAGTTAATTTTCCAAGCTATACATAGGTTTGGAAATGTGCTCAAAGAATAGTAACTGAATCGAATTAAAATTTCCAATAATGTACTATC